>VMDO01011907.1:0-64646 GCA_007922755.1 Pedetes capensis | reverse complement strand
CAAAATTACAAGAAGGAAAAATCCTACTCAAAGGTCAGATCACATTAAAAGGGGGGGGGAGGGAAGATAAGAATGAGGTCAATATAAATGGACTAGAAATCGCATGTAATTGTTCTAACAAGATAGAAACAAAGACCACTACAGGAAAAGTTTCTATCTTAAACAGAAATGGAACCCAAGGACATATAGAAAAATACTACATAGTAAAAGATAGAGAGGGCTGGGATTTAGCTCAGTGGGTAGAGCACTGCGCTGCAGTCTCTGAGGTCCTGAGTTCAATTCCTAGCACCGCAAAAATGGGAGAAGGGCCTGGCAATCCACTCCCAAGGCAATCCCTAAGCACTTAGCCATTGAAAACCCTATAAGGGTCGCTATGAGTCAGATACCGACTCGACGGCACCTAACAACAACAACAACAAAAGATAGAGAAAACTTGGATGGGAAACTTAGATGGGAAGGGGGGTAGGGGGGAAACATAGAGGAGGGTAAGGGGTAACCTATATGAATAATGCTTATCAAATTGCATATATGAAAATTGTCACAATGAAAAGCATGTCAAAATGAATCACATTATGATGTATATTAAAAATTTCTAATAAAAAAAGAGAGATATGGTGAAGGGATACAGCCCTGATGCACACCCCTCTGGACTTTAAACCAGGCAGTATTTCCTTGCTGTATGAGAATGACTGCCTCTTGGTCTGTGTACAGATTCCTCATGAGTACAATTAAGTGTTCTGATATTCCCATACTTAACAATGTTATCCATAATTTATTGTGATCCACACAGTCACATACCTTTGCATAGTCAATAAAGCATAGATAGACATCTCCCTGGTATTCTCTGCTTTCAGCTAATATCCATCTGACATGAGCAGTGATGTCCTTGGTTCCACATACTTTTCTGAATTGGACTTGATTTTCAGGAAGTTCCCTGTCTATATACTGCTGCAGTTGCTTCTGAATCTTTAGCAAAATTTTACTTTTGTATAATATTAATGATAACCGTTTAGTAGTCTCCACATTTGGTTGGAATAGGAACAAATATGGACTTCCTCTTATTAGTTGGCCAGGTATCTGTTTTCTAAATCTTTTGGCATAGAAAAGTGAGCACCTCTTTGCTGGCATCTATTTGTTGAAACAACTCTATTGGTATTCCATCCATTCCTGGAGCCTCATGTTTTGCCAATTCCTTCAAAGCAGATTCCACTTCATCCATCCGTATCATTGCTTCCTATCATATGCAACCTCTTGAAATAGTTGGTCATCCACCAATTCTGTTTGGTGTAATGACTCTGAGTACTGTGTGGACTTGTATATTACCATGATGCTGAAAGCTGTACCACTGGTATTAAAGGTACCAGTGGCATCACCCATGGTGGACAGGTCTCAGTTGAGCTTCCAGGTAGACTAGAGAGAAGGATATGGCTAACCTACTCCCAAAACAATTAGCCATTGAAAACCCTATGAATAAATTTGCCCATATATTGAGAATATAATGCTATATTTGCCACAAGATGACGTGAGGAATAAAATCAATAATATAGTCCACTTGCCTGGTTGATGAATGGTTCATTCTTGGGAAGTAGTGATGGCCCTGGAGAGAGTGACAGTAGATCTATGCATGGGAATGTGTTCTCCATTGGGGCAGTCTTGTCCCTCAACCATGCTCCCATGTACCATGGATGCAGCAATAAATTTGAAGACTGAAAAATACTATGAGTGAATGCTCACACCATGTATATATAATAGTAGTAAAGAAGAATAGCTACTTTGCGAATGAATTATTTTTATGAGAATTCTAATTAGATATATGAAATAATAAAAACAGTAGTTGGGTACATGGCAGTCCAATACTGAATTTTGTGACTTAAATTACGTTTCTCAGAAAAACAGTTCACAAGAAAACAGGGAGGCTGTCATTCAGAGAGTCAGGAATTGGGCACAGTGGGAAATAGTGGGTGGTTGGGCAATAAAGGAAGATGCTTAAGTGTATCTGGGCTTGGCAAGTTGCACCTTTTAGAAAGAGTTTTTCCACAAATAGGCCTTAGACTTGGTTTCCCTCATTCCTTCCATATTGCATGTGCTCGTTGAATCCTAATTTGCACTTCTGCCCATTGGCACTAACACATCTGCCTTCTTGCACCTGCCAATGGACAACATGGGAAGCAAAATACCTAGCCTGGCATGCCTTGTGAGTGGGATGGGGGAGAAGAGATCCAAAGATTCCATTGCTTATTTTTTGTTTTTGTTTTGTTTTAAACTTTAATGTTTTCTTTTTTTCTCTTTTCCCCAGCAATCTTATTAGTAAATTTTTTAGTGTACAACTTAATGGGTTTCATTATGGTGATTTCATATGTATATATATATACACACACACACACACACATATACATGCATATGTGTATGTATGTTCTCTAGGTTTTGCCTTAAGGGCAAAGTATGTGATATTTCTTTTCCTTTCTGCCATTACCTTTTCTTCTTGTCCTCTCCCTCTTCAGTTGATTATCTTTCCCTGTATAGATCCCTTCTACTTGAAGGATCTCTATATTTTTAAATTAAATATATAGTAAAATCCAGTATCCACATATGAGAGAAAACCTGTTTGTCTTTCTGGCTTTGGCTTATTTCACTTAAAATGATAATCTCTAGTTCCATCCATTTTCCAGCAAAACCCATAATTTTGCCCTTTAAGGCTGAATAAAACTGGATAGTGTATGTGTATATATATATGTATATATCTTCATTTCCTTATCTACTCATCTGTTTTTCAGCACCTAGATTGATTCTATATCTTAGATATTGTGAACAGTGCCACTATAAACATCAATAAGCAGGTATCTCTATAGTATGTTAACTTACATTCCTAGGGATGTATACAGAGGAGTGATATAGCTGGGTAATGTGGTAGTTCTATTTTTAGTTTTTTGAGGAACCTCCATGCTGATTTCCATAGTGGCTACACCAACCTGCATTCCTACCAACGGTGTATAGGGTTCCTTTCTCCCCACATCCTCCACAGCATTTCTTGTTTGTTTTGTTCATGGTAGCCATTCTGATGGGGACAGGAAGGGATTCTGTTTTTTCACCTTGCATAACTGGGTGGTGTTACTTGCCAGTGTGCCTCCTGAGTCCCACTGGTGGTGGGATAGATTGGCTTATATGAAAGTACAAATTAATATGAAACCAACTAAATTAATGAAGTTGTTTTTGAGAGTAATACCTTTCAAAATAAACAGCAGAAAATTTGAGTCAAATTGTGAGGCAGAACTATCTTCAGCTGTAGATAGATTCCTGTCATCCCTTTTGGTACAGATAATTGTTTATTTTACTGCAGTCATAAATATTCTTAAGCGAGGTAATGAAATGCCATTTTATTGAACCCAGTGAGATATGTCTTCTGATTGTTTGTGTTTATAATGACAACCCAAGTTACTTTGATCACCAGTGTAAGGTACCTGAGTGGCTTTTTCAATGATATCAAGAAGCTGTCTCTCATAAAGAAAAGGAAATCATGGTTTGGACTCTCGTCATCTCTTGTCTTCTGTCTATCTTTTAGTGTTAGGAAGAATACTATTGTTAGAGAGACTTCCTGTCTTCCTTGTTTTGGTCAATTACCATGCAGAAAAAAAAATTGAGAAAACTAAGCAAACCTGTAATGAGGCCTAAAGAAAGTAGTATGGCCTTTTCAAATTCAGTGTTATGCTTGCTACTTTAGCAAGCTAATTTAATGTCAAAGACAATACTGAGTCAAATTTTATATCTTCATTGTTCTGGGCCTGAAAGAGGAAGTCTTCATGTCTATACAAGCAGCCCCTCCTCTCCCGACCCCTTTCTTCTCCCGAGACTGGGGGGTGAATAAAGGATCCCAGGCACCTTAAGCATGACATGAATGAATAGACACTGGAGTTGCTCCATTGATCTCTCTTGGTGTCCTGCAATTTCCTTCTCTTTGGGAACTTATTCAAAGACAGGTGAAGAGCCCTGGTTGGGTCTGTCCTAAAAGAAATGCCAAATGAAATACTATGTAAAGGAGAGAGTATTGCTGAAACCTATAATGTTTTAGCAAGCATTGATAAGAGCCTACTGCTTAAAGAAGTGTCTGTTCTTTATCAAATATTTTTTTCTTCTTGTTTTTCTGAGTTGGTTGTGCAGCAGTAGGGAGAAAATTTAATGCTAATAAATGAAAACAACATCTCCCACTTACACACTTGAAAAGTCTAAATTTTCTCTTAAAAGTAGTCCTGTGGTTAAGTACCAAGACTGCAAAGAGAATGAAAGCTGATTACAGCATGCTTCTTCCTCTTTGTCCAGCACCTTTTGAAAATGGTATTTTACATTGAGGCTTTGTCTCAATTAGCAGTTTTATCTGCAAGGAAAGGACTTATAATTTGCTAATTACAGCACTTATTTTTAAAACCAGGATCCAAGTATTTGGAAATCACCAAGTGTTTTCCTGAGATACAGCTCCTGAACTCAAGAACTTCAGCTACGCTCATCAGTATGGTGAACAGGAATGGACATATGCTAGTATTGTTCATTGTGTAGCTACAGAATCTGGAACGAAATATGTATGTGGCTGTCCCTTGCTTAGTTACAAACTGTGGATCTTAGCTTCACTTTCCTATGAATACTTTCAGTGCATCTTGCCAAATAGGATTCTTCATTGTTATATGTAATAAACTACTCCCTCTTTCCATTCCCTCTTCTTTTCTTTCTCCTTCCTCCCTTCCCACCTCCCACCCCCTGCACCCATTTTCTCTTCCTTCTCCAGGTTTGTTGTTAGGTGCCATAGAGTCATGTCCAGCTCATAGCGACCCTTTGTACAACAGAACGAAACTCTACTCTGTGCCATGTATCTAATCTTTGTTTTTTTCTTATGTTTGAGCCTGTTGTTGCAGTCACTGTGTTTCTTCTCATTTTGATTTGTGGCACATCAGCAAATGGAGGTCTCAGGGGCTTTACTCCAATCCCATCATTAAGGTTGACTCTACTTTAAGGAGCTCTTCGCCAGTTGTTTCTGGAATGCATTCCAGCCTGGGGGGCTCATTTTCTAGCTCTGTATTTGACAATGCTTCGCTGCTATTCATAGGGTTGCCAATGGCTAATTGTTTTCAGAGCAGGCTGCTAGGTCTTCCTCATCTGTCTTAGTCTAAAAGCCTAGCTAAAACCTGTCCACCATAGCTGGCTCTGCTGGTATCTGAGATACTGGTGGCATCATATTCAACATCACAGCAACACACAAGCCCCCACAGCACAGCACGCTGACAGACACATGAGGGTTCTGCATGGCACTTACCATGAAACTGTCAAATCATGCTGTGTCTTAGAGTGTTGTCAGGAATGCTTTTTTCACTCATGGTATTAGTGACATTTTAGTACTTAATTGAAGAATAGCAGAACTAACGTAAACACATCAGAGTCATAGTTTTCTCTTTTTATTTCTAGTAAAGAAATATTTACCCCACTTACCTACTACAATGTCTTACTGCTGTCCTCTTTTGAGCAGGTTGGTATTGTTTTGAAATACTTTTAAATTCTTTATTATCTGAAATAGGGCAGACCCTCTTAGTTACATAGAGGTCTGAATTTTAACTACTTAATTTTAAGTAATGCAACATTTTCACCAATTCTTATCCTCTCAGTGTTTATAGCATGAGTCTTCTTAAACTTGGTGTGGAGATTATGGGACATTCGTCTGTTACTGGTTTTCTTTAGACGACATAATCAGTTGCTAAACTCATTTTCTTTCCTTTTATCTCCCTGCTTAACAATGTTACCCACCTACAAACACATAGTTTTATTGAAAATGTGAGTGAATATTTTGTGAGAACTTTGAGAATAATAAAATATTAAATACTTTCTTTGCTGACTATGAAGAGCCATGATCAAAGGCAACCAATGGGGCCATTCCCCCCAGCATATGGGATTGGCCAAGAGATCTAGTCATTTGTGGGAAAGCTGAGCTGAGCTTTTGGACCTAGACATGGAGTTGGACTTCAAATTGACTTCTAGATGTGGCTAAGATTGAACTGCTCAGCAGTACTTATTTAAATATGTCTAGAGCAGAAGCTAGGGTTTAGCTTCGTTTGTAGAGTGCTTGCTGTGCTTGCTCTGGGGCCCTGGGTTTGATCTCCAGCACTGCAAAAATGAGAGAAGGAATGGGCAGCTCAGTCCCGAAACAACCAGCCTTCAAAAACCCTATGAATAGCAGAGAAGCACTGGCATAGTGCTGGGCATGGCACAGTGTCAGGGAGTGTTTTGTTCTGTTTACATAGGGTCGCTATGAGTAGAACTCAAGTGGACGGCACCTAAAAACAATATTAACAACAGAGCAGGATGCTTAACTGAAGTCTGAAGCCATCTTTCTGAGAGAATTTTGCTTCCATTTCTTGCTTATTGGTGTGATCTAAATACAAAATAACTTCATCTTTCTAGACTGTAGTTTCTCCATTCATAAATTGGAAATAGTATTGTCAGAAGCAGCAAATAAGGTAACCTTAGTCCATTATCAGTATCTTCTAAATGTTAGCTGTTAATAAAGAATGGATATGCAGTTGAGGGTTAAATGCTGTTTATTAGGGCAGACATCTTGGGTAGTTTTACTTAACTCTGTTACTCATTCACTCACCTATAAAACAGGGATCATTATGAAATTTATAGCTCATACTTGGTTTGAGAATTATGTGAGATGAGTCTTGTAAAGCAGTGGTCCTCAACCTTTTTATCACCAAGGATTGGTGTTGTAGAAAACAGTTTTTCTATGGACTGTGGGTGGGAGTGGTTTCATTTTGATTTAAGCACATTACATCTATTGTGTGAATACAGATGAAGCTTCACGTATTTTCCTGCCACTCACACTGCTACCACTTTGCAGCCAGGGTGCTGAGGATCCCTGTTGTAAATCACTTAGCACAGATGTCTGGTAACAAGTAGTACTCCGTGTCCACTCTTTGTAGAATTGTTGGGTGTTTTCATTGTTCTCAAAACACACTTCCCTTGACCTCACTTTTGGAGATGCTGATGTGGGGGCTGAGGAATGTGTGCTTTATTTTAAATGAAGTTTCCAAGTGCATAATACCCAGCCTTGGTCTTTGGTTCAGCATTTGGAATCCCTTGTCCCTGTCATCCCTGGTCATAATTAGTAGGCTGCCACCTCTTGCCATTTCAATCCTGGAGATGTTTCACTTTCAAATAACAGTCCAGTTATTTTTCCATAGGATACTTTAATAGTAGTGACGTTCTTTGCTACAAGAATATATTCATTCTGTAACTCTTGCAATTGACTTTGTTTCCTTTTCTCTTGGAATTGAGATTGTTTCTTCTCCATCAGAACTCAGTGTAGCCCCTAAAAATATAATGATTCTTAAGGTTCAGGAAGATTTTCATCAAACATTTTATGCTGATGATAAATTTAGACACAGGAAAAATAAGAAACTTGGGTTTTTTGTTTGTTTTACTGATTTGCTTGTATTTATATTCTTCTGGCATACTCGGCGTGTGTCATGCAACCCGTATTTATCAAATGCTCACTCTGCCAGGTGTTAGTCTTCAAAAGTAAGAAGAGGAAACTGTGTCTTGACCTTGGAGAACTTTGTTCTGGTATTTCACAAGGGAAGTCCCTTGCTATCCTCTATTGAAGAATCCTGCAATGTGTTGAAAACATTAGTAGATTTTCCAGTGCCACTGACACGGGTTTTAGATTTTAGCAAGAACCTTGACGTATTATCTCTTGATACTGTCAGAGTTGAGATGGAGATATGAAGATTCATAACAGATTGGAAATACTTTCCCAGGGAATTCTGGATAATGCACCTCTGTATAATGATGGAGAGATCTATCTTTGGCCCTGGCCTTTTGAGCATTTTTATCAAACAGCTTGACAAAGAAGACAGATTTATTAAATTTTTGAATGACATGTTGCCAGGAGGCACAGGTCAGAAACTGGAGGAGAAAAATCAAGATCTCCTCAGTTCCCAAGAGGTCAGAAAGATGAATGAAAATTAAATATAATGGAGGGGAAAAACAGCAATTAGTACATTGTAATGGAAAAGTTGTTCAAACTCTGGTTCAGATCACAGCTTCAGTGCTTGTAAATATAGTAAATGCGTCTCAACTCTGTATAGTAATTAGTATATTAGTAACTTGCAGCTTTTTCACATGGGATTAAAGTGTAAAATAATATTTGGGGCCAAAAACTAACTCAAAATCTTCCCCCAGGGTCCAGCAACTGATGACTACTTCCTTTTCCCTCTTCCAGTTTATCAGAACCCTCCACACACCCACTTCTTAACCTCTCTGGATGTGACAAGTCAATCACCCCTTCCTCCCACCTAGAACCCATAAAAGCCTCGCCCCTTCCTCTTATGCCTTGTGCTGTTAGAGACAGGCTGGTGTGTCTCTGAAATAAAGGTCTGTTAGACTTTATGAGTTTTTGGCTTTTTACCTGACACTGATTTTTTTTTTTTTTAACTGTGCCTGAGGTAGAGTAATTCTTCTCCTATTAAGAAGTACTTGTATGTTTTTTTAAAAAATTGTTGGGGAGTTTTGGCCCCGTTTTATTTAAGATTTTGGGTTTATTGATTTCTGGAATCTCTTGGTGTAACAATGAACTTTTTTCTTGGATGATAGGAATTCTTTTTGTATTCCAGGTATATTTTGCAGCCATTTTTCTTTTAAAGTTTCTTGTCTTGAGTTCAGCAATGCAAAAAATTAAGTAGTCCTTGATTATATTTGATTTTATTAGTCTTTTGTCACTTCAGAGTTTAGGTAGTATGTAGAAACACTTCTCTCTCTTCATATTTTCCCACAATTGCATCTTCCTTCCCCCCCTTCCTGTAATACTTGGCGGTTGAACCCAGGACCTCACATATATTTTGCGAGCACTCTACCACTGAGCTGCACTCCTATTCTCTTTTATGTTTTTTTAATCTTGAGACAAGGTCTTGCTGCCTCTGGACTCGAAATTACCATCATCCTGCCTCTGCCTCCCAAGTCACTGAGATTACAGGCATGTGCCAGCATGCCCAGCTCCATTTTCATTTGTTTGTTTTGAACATTTCAATTTGGATACATTTGGTATTTATCCTACAATAAGGTTATCTAGTTTTGCAGCACTGTATAGCGTTATGTACTGAACATAAATGGCTTAGCAAGTCCCTTCTGATGAATCATTATTTCCACAGCTTTCAAATTATAAACTGTTGAAATTTAATATTCCATCTTGTATAAATGTTTTTGAGTTCCTGGAGCTCAGGGTACTCACATGAACATATTGCCTGTGTAACATTTTTGTTGGAGAAGCAACATTTCGCGCTGCTCTAGAGCTAGAGAAAGGAATCTTTTTCTGTAAGAGTCAAAGGATAACTATTTGTTTTTTCTCTGTCCTTTACAACTACCCTACTCTGCTGTTATACTGTAAAAGGGACAATAGACAATATGTCATTGAATGGATATGGTTGTGTTCCAACAAAACTTTATTTATAAAAACATGTGCCATAGGCCACATTTGTTCAGTAATTATTGTTTGTAAACCTTGTTTTTGAACATGGTCAAGTCACATAGATCTGGAATTGCCTCTTGGTCTGTCACTTATGTGAGGGCAAATTCCTAGCTTTTGAGCCTCAATTTTGTTATCTGTAAAATGAGGGAACAGATACTTCTTGACACAAGTTGAAAAAAGGATAAAGAAAAAATGTACAACATTTTCAGCACAGTGAATATAGTGAATGTTCTCCAAATTGACAAACCACTGTTGCTATCATTCTGTTAATATATGCTTTTAAATGTCACTTATTTAATACCAGGGGCAGGAGTAGGGCTCCAAAACATTCAGGAATCAAGGTACATTGTTTTTCAACGTGATATTTTTGAATACTGATTTTTCCCCCTTGGTTTCAGATTCTAATATTTTCACTTACCATTTTGTGTCTTGATTTTTATACTTTAAAATTTAAAATATCACATTAAAATATTATTTGACAGCTGAGTTTGTGGTGAGTGTCTTATTTGCCTTACCCTAGTCATAGCCCTATTGAGCAGATACACATTGAAAAGAAACAATTCTCTGATACCATGGAACTTATTTTCTTATGGGCCTTATATCAGGAAGAAAGATGGTTGTTGTTGTTGTTGTTGTTGTTGTTGTTGTTGTTGTTGTTGTTGTTAGGTGCCGTTGAGTCCGACTCATAGTGATCCTATGTACAGCAGATCGAAACACTTCCCGATTCTGTGCCAGGCACACGATCTTATTTATGTTTAAGCCCAGGAAGAAAGATAGGTGAGGTTAAATGGATAGTGGGTGCAGTTTGAGAATGCAAGGTCAGGGAGTGCCTCTCTGAGTGGATCATTTTTGTCACTGTTGATTCTACTCGATTTCTCTAATCTTCTTTCTAGATCCCATTATCTGGAAGTTACTTACACTATAATTTGTTAAAATGGAGAAAAGTATGAATTAAAGTCACCTGTTCACAGTGTGATGGAGAGACACAGAATCTATCATGTGGCTTTACCTCATAAATGTGGAACTTTATGTCTAGACATTTCCCCAGATAGTGTTTAATACTTAATATATTTTGAAGCATACATTCCTTTTTTATAGTTGTCACAGGAAGAGTGTTAATCACTCTGTACTCTCTGAAGTGTTTCCTAGTCCTACATCCTGTCCACCCCAGGCCCCTCAGCTGTTGAGTGAATGCCTCATAAAGCTGTTTTAAATTTCTCATTCTTTCCCTCTAAGCCATTATGTCAGTACATTGGTGTAAGACTAGGACCCTCCCAAACACAAACTCCCAAATTGTTTCTGTGGGAATTTTCCCTTTTTTCTTCTTGTATTAGAATTTTTTGTGAACTAGAATAAATTACATTAAAGAAAACATTGTGAAGTGGGATACTAATAGTAGAGAAATGATGTGAAAAATTCCTTCCCTACAAAGATAGGAAATTGCAACCATGTTTACAGTGGACCTTAACTACAGATTTTGTTTTCCTCTCTCGAATGCAGGTATGATCTTTCAGAATAAGTCCTGGTCACTGCAGCAGGTCTCCCCCTCTTAATTACTTGAACTGTGATGAGTCTTTGAGGCAGAAGACTTCAGTAAGAGACAACTTAGTTGGTAGAGTGCCGCTCTGCAGTCTCTGAGGTCCCGAGTTTGATTCCCAGCACCACAAAAATAGGAGGACATGGCAATTCACTCCCAAGGCAATCCTGAAACAATCAGCCATTGAAAACCCTGAGTTGGACACAACTCGACAGCACCTAACAACAACAACAATTCTCATTAAAGTCTTCCATGGATTCCTACCCCATGACTGCTGTGTTACCAGAGTGACAATTTATGGCAAAGGATTTCAGAGTTTGTTTCCTTCCCTTTTGTCTAAATGAGATCTTTAAACCCTTACCCAAATTTATCCTTCTCTTATAGGGAAAAGGATAGGAAGAGGCAGATGCAGAAGGGGATATTTGAGAGATGTTATCCTTATATATTCCATCCAGCATTCATTTCTAATTTTTATCTATATAGTTTGACATTATTGTCCTACTGATGAATGTAGAAATAATTGTGTAACTTAACTGTTGATCTTCCTAAGCCAGGATTCTGATTATATCCTATATTGTTAGTTACAAATAGCAGAATGCCTACTCAAGCAGATTTAATACAAAGATAAATTTTAAGCTTCTAGTGTGGTTTGATCAGCTCCCTCACTCTGTTTCTTTCCTCTTATTATTGCCTTTGTACTTGGCAGCTTTGGCCTTCAGCTGATTGTCTTCTGGTTTCAGACCAGTCTCTTCCCTTTCTCTTCAGTCACATTCCTTGAAGAGCGAGATCCTCCCCTAGCCTTTGAACAAAAGTCTGGGCCTTGCCTAGTGAATTATACCAACCTGAACCAGACCTTCTGTGCAGGAAAATTCCATACTGTAATTGGGGTAGGCATGGACCAACACAGTTTCCTGTTGCACTCCTGGCAAGGAGGAGGAAGTTCTACTAGTTTCAAGATTCCATCCAGTCAGGTGCCATTTCTGGAGCTGGGTTAGGGTTAATGCATACAGACATTAGGGTTTAAATGTATATATATTCTTGTTTATTGGAGAAGGACCTGGCAATCCACTCCTAAGGCAATCCCGAAACAGCCATTGAAAACCCTGTGAGGGTCGCTATGAGTCGGATACCGACTCGATGGCACCTAACAACAACAACAACAATACTCTTGTTTATAGAACGATTATTATATGACAAGTACAGTTGGAGCAGTTCTTCATGTAATGATTTACTTAATTTTCATCATATCTTTCTGGTTACCTTTAGGAATGTGTCTGGTATAATTACTGTGACTACTGTAATAGAATTTCAAGCTGAGGAGTTTTAGAGATTATTTTATTTAAGCCTATAATGTACACATAAGAAAATAAGAATTTTTAGCAAATATGACTACTGCCTCATTCGATGCCACTCTGGAGATTTAAAACAGCAATGGAAAGAGCAAATGTGTGGCATAGCTCTTATTATCTGTGTCTCTGCATCCTTGGCTGGTGCTGCTGGTATTAGGTGCTGTCAAATGGGGTCCAACTCATATTGACCCTTGTAGGGTTTTCAATGGCTGATTGTTTCCCCATTGCCTTGGAATCGGATTGCCACATCCTTCTCCTGTTTTTGCGGTGCTGGGGATTGAACCAGGTCCTCAGAGAGTGCAGCATGGCCCTCTACCAACTGAGCTAAACCACAGCCTTGTACATTTAGCAGACATTGCTAATAGATCTGGTCTTCATGGATATGTAGTCATATAATCTGGGAGCCCTTTGGAGGTAACATGTAAGTCAAAGCTTTTTGCCGTCCTTGATCTAGAATCCAGCCTCATTGCTTAGCACTCTTTTCACTATGTTGTGTGACTTCCTTGGTTCTTAGATGGTTGTTTCTGTTTTGTTTTGTATTGTGGGATTACAATTCTAAAAGAACAGATCTTTGTCAAATAAAGTATAATGAGTACTTGAGATGTACCTTACTTGAAAGTTGAAACCATCAGATCTGGAACAAGTTTATCTCCATTTTATAAACATGTAAGATGTTTGGCATTGGACAATAAAAATTGCAATGACTTTGTTAATAGCGCAAATGCTTATTATAAATAATTCCATGTTGTGTATATAAGATGCAAATATAAAATTGGCCCAACTTGAAACCATACAGTTAGATTTTCAGCAAATAACTGATCCCAATTAACAGTAGAAGTCTTTATTGAATTTTTGGAGGTAGGGTAGATTCAACTTGAAAGATACAGCTTTTATCTCATATCTAAACATGCATGATTACAGACTTTATATCTTTGAAGGACCTACAGAATCCTCTTGTGTGTGAATTTCACATGAGTTCATGGGAGATCTTTACTATGCCTATTTTACCCACCTGTGCAGACATCACTAATCGGTCACCTCCTGCATTTGCCATGTAGCCTTGACATCTGTGGCTCAGGCCTCCTGAGGCCATTATTGCCATCTTCACTTTTTGTAATATCTCACTTTTCAAAGAATGGTACAGTAGGCTCCAGAGAACTCTTCACTATGAGGATTAGAATATCAGAACCCTAGTTTTAAGGACTATGTTTCACATAGCATAGGCAATGAGGCATGCAAATTGAGTTCTGGTTCAGGGATAAGGTTTGACTCACTTGTTAGGTCTAAATGACTTTCAGATTGTATGACCAGATTCATTAGCAATGTCTGTCTAGGGTTCAGGGGAGCACATAGTGACAGCCATATCACATATTTACTCTTCATTCCTGTTTGAACTTTAAAGAGCAGAGTTAAATATGATAGTCATCAGGTTTAATCATCCTGTATCAAATTTTACCTGAAATTTCAGTTTCTACATGAAATTTCAATAGCCAGTCCTAAAATAGGCACCCTGGGAAATTAGATAAAATAATATTTAGTAGTAAAAAATGAACAAAGTAATTCTCATTTGCGGTGCTCTTGTCTGGTATTTCTGGTGTTATGGTTAGTTATTGATAGTTTCCTTACAGCACATCACTGATATGAAATGTGTGAATAAAGTTTTTATACCTAAAAATTGAAAAATACTTTATAAGTGTATTTTATTATCTGGAATTAATGTACATTTTCTTAGCTGGCTTAAAAGTTAGAATATTTCTACTAACAAAATTGGACAACTTCATAGTTATACATTAATAAACATTAATAAAGTAAAAACAGTAGGGAGCAATATGAGTGCTTTTTAGCACTTTTCCCATTTTTCTTATGTACAACCATGAATGCATCAATGGTAATTAAGCTACCAGGACTGGAGTATGGATAAGAATCGTATGCTGAATCCCATAAAGTTTTTTAATTAAAAAATGGGGTAGTTTAAAAATGTGTATTAGATTTGGAAAAAGCATTAATTATAATACTAGGTGGAAAATGCAGACACATATTTTTGGATTGTTGCTGTTGATTAGAAGTAGACACTGAGATATAGAATAATAACCCTACATTCAGGTAATACTTTTAATAAAGTTCCTTGAGGGGAGCATTAATAAGCATATTTGATGAGAAACGGCACCTAACATGTATATTAGTTTTGTTTTTAATTAGATTTAGACAGAATTCATTATTTTTAATGGCTTTTCATTAGTGAATAGAAACCATTATTTGGATCTATTGTTGTAAAATAAATTCAGGTGCATGCTTACTTTCAGCAGAATACCTCTTATGTATTTAAAGAAACTGCTGTTTGGAATACAAATTATAGAGAAGTATTTAAAGTTCCTTGCTTTTAGACAGAAGTATAATTTATATGCTCTAAACATACAACTTTTTATCTTTTTCCTTAGGTCAGTTATTAATAGAGACCTATATTGAAGTGGGGCTGGGATTTAGCTCAGTTGGTAGAGCACTGCTCAATAGTCTCTGAGGTCCCGAGTTCGATTCCCAGCACTGCAAATGGGAGAAGGATGTGGCAACCCACTCCCAAGGCAATCCCGAAACAATCTTTCATTGAAAACCCTATGAGGGTCGCTATGAGTCGGACACGACTCAACAGCACCTAACAACAACAACAACAATATTGAAGTGAGATAGTTTGCTTCAATTACAGAAAGGTGTTGTTGCTGACTAGTTATATTTGTTCTTAGCTGAACTTTTAAGTAGTGTTTCCAGGTATAGGTCAGGGTGGAGTTAGGGGAAAACTAAAATGCTTCTCAGTTTTATTTGATATTTGTTTGAATAGAATAACTAGTGTTGGTTTAAAAATTAATACGTGTACAGTTAGATCTTTGGGCTAAAGCTGCCTAAGAAAGAAACATTGAATATCAAATGAACTCTAAGTCATGAGCCTGGATTTACAGTATTTGCCATTATTTTCATGAGAGGAATTCTGTCTGCCTTAAACAGGCCAGTTGGAATTAATCTCTAGTCGTGTGATTTATTCTCCAAACTGTAGAAATCTGTCTTCCTGAGGCTAGTCTGCTGAATTGTAACATCTCAAAATGAGAAAAATACAGTGACTTGTTAATGGCACACTATGGAGGAAGAGTAGGTTATTTCAAGGCACAAATGAGCCATAAATTAAGCTAATAATATTATATGTTAACTACAGTTTTAAAGGTGGATTTTTCCAACTTTATGTATTATAAGGATTTTATATGACCTTAAATAATGAAATATTACCCAACAGTTTACTGTGGGGTTTTTTTTTTTTTTTTTTCTCCCTTTAGCCCTGTCTCTTTTTTCCTTTGCTCTGTGCAAATCCCTTTCATGCAGACAGGATATAACAATTATTCCAGCATTACCTAGAAATCATTGCCCTTTTTTCTCATGTGTTTGTTTTTCCATGGACATACCCCAAAATGCATACCAGTAAATCCAGTATAATCTGGATATTAAATTTTAAGTTCTTTAATAAAACGTAGATTTTGTTTGGCTTATATGTAGTGGATCAAAAAAATTTTAAGACCTTTTGGCCAAGACCAACCAAGAAGGCAGCACTGGTATATTACTATTAAGTAACTCTGCACTTTATTTACAAGTTAGGGATTTTCCCATTAAGTCCCATCTTTGGTTCTACCATGCAGTCTAGAATAGCATATTGTATTAGTTGTAACACTCTTTAGTCTTCTTTTATCTGTGACAGTTTACTCTGTCCTTTTTTTTTAATGACCTTGATGGTTTTGAACAGTATTGGTAAAGAATTTTGTACAGTGCTCCTCAGTTTAGATTTATGAGATATTGGTAGGGTGCAAGCTCTCTGCTCTTTGAGGCCGTGGGCTTTATCCCTAACCCACAGAAATGGAAGGAGGATGTGGCAATCCACTCTTGAAGCAATCATGAAATAATCAGCCATTGAAAACCCTATGAGGGTCACTAAGAGGTAGATTCAAATCAACATCACCAACAACAGCAACAGTAATTCCTTATGATTAGACCAGGGGTTATGGATTTAGGGAAAGAAAAATACAGCGGTCATGTGCCTTTCTGATCATATCCAATCAGAATGTCCCTGAAGCCATGTTGTATCACTGGTGACGTTAACCATCATCACTTGGCTAAGGTTGTGTTTGCCAGATTTCTCCAACCTAAAGTTACACATTTTAACTTTTCCCTGCTCAGGTATTTGCAGGGAAGTCACTAAACCCACCTGAAGCTGAGGGTCAGCTCCACTTCCCAGAGGGGTCAGCTATTCTTTTAACTTTGGGTCTCTGTGCACTTGGGAATATTTTCTGCACTTGAGGAAGGGGCGCCACTCTGATGTCACCTCCTCAGTGAGCCCTATCCTGGGAACAGTGATGGCCCTCTTCTCTTTGCATACCATGAAGAGGATGCATCCACTACCTTTGCCCTTAATTGGACTCCATGTCTGTTTCTTCTCTTGCAATGTCAGTTTCTTGAGGATCTTTGGCACATTTTATAGCCCAACAACACAGACAGTATCAGCCACAGCCGGCACTTACTCAATTTTTATTGTCTGATAGTGCTCTGTGTACTTTGAGACAGACTATTTCATACATTCCACCAACCACCATTTGATATAAATACCTCATGGTAAAGAAGAGGCTAAGCCGCAGGCAACTTAAGTTGGCCATGGAAACCAAAGGAAATGAGGGCAACCCTGCTCCCTAGCACCCATTTCTCAACACTGTACTTGGTGCTGAGCAAGTCGTGAGTCAGTATTTAAATGGACACAGTGATGGGTTAGTTAATAAAACTGAATTATGTCCTCTGTTGACCTTCTTTGAATATGGAAGCCTGTGAAAGCATAGAAAAATAAGGAGTTTAAAAATATTCTTCTCAAAAAGCATTGAAAGCAAAAGTTTCTATTGCACCATTACTTTAAGAAACCATAGTTGCCCTTGGATGGCTTGTTAAATTTCACATGGATTTATTCATGCACGTAACATACTTCAGCTTTTTTTTTCCCCCAATACTTTGGGTTGAACCCAAGGCCTCATTTTCTTTTAGATGCTCTAGCACTTAGCCACACCCTCAAACCCACTGTGTGGTTTTTTTTTTTTTTTTTTTTTTTTTTTTTTTTTTTTTTTTTTTTTTTTTTTTTTTTACTTTTTATTTTGGTAGAGTGCTGGCTCTGTGCACTGTGTCCTTAGGTTTGATCTCCACCACCACAAAAATGGGACAAGGACCTGACAGCCCACTCCTGAAAACAATTCCAAAACAATCAGCCTTGAAAACTCTTATGAATAGCAGGGAAGCATTAACACAGTGCTGGACATGGCACAGTGTCCAAGAGTGTTTTGTTCATTGTTCATAGAGTTGCTATGAGTCAGACCCTACTCAAGGGCACCTAACAACAAACAACAATTTTGAGATAGGCTCTCACTAAGTTATGCAGGCTGCCTCTGGCTTCAAACTTGCAATCCTCCTGCTTCTGCCTCCTGAGCCTTGGAGATTACATACATACTCCACCATGCCTGGCATCAGCATATCTTATCTTGTCATAGTTTAGACTAGTTGAATGTACTAATGAAATAAAGAATTTATTTCAGAAATTGGCATCCTGACTTTTGAGACCAAAGAGGGGTAGGTAGGTATGTAAACTTAAAACTAAATCATGACAGAGAACATGCAGTAGTGTCATTAGGAGACAGAACTTTCCCTTTAATCTCTTCTTCAAATTCAGTTATTTGCACCCAAAAAATGTGTTTCAGGGACTTACCATATGAACGAGTGTGTACGAGCCATTTATATAAAGCTGAACAAGACTTAGGAGTCACATCTCATAGATTCAACCACTAGTGAGGAAGACAGATACTTAAGAATAAGCAATAAATTGTAATGATAACGAGTCCCAAAGGTAACAAAGAAACCAGTGCCAGGATATCACAGAACCCCGGTGTGTTCCTGACACAGAGATATGTATACAAAGATCAAGCCTTTAGCCAGAGGTTTCATATGCATTCATTGCATTCATTAAAAAGAAAATATTTTTCATCATAGGTTGAATGAGAGGCACTGTTAGATTCCCTGGGTACTTACAGGCTGGCAGGATGACCCCATCCAGATCTCACTCTTGCAAGACTTTTGACAGATGAATGGGAAATTACTTTTGGCAGCTAAAACTGCCCTGTGGTTTCTTACCCCTGCCCTTACCTTTTTTATTTTCAGAACATGGGGTTGTATATGAGGTCATGATGTCAGAGTAGGTTAGCTGTTTAGAATGGATGTAACTACTGATATGCAAATATGCTCATTCTAAGAAAGAGCCAGTAAGAGGAAACTTAAATGCAAATGACTCCTTATTTTAGATGGATAATGTCATACCTGAGAGAGGAAGCCTTTTTGCTGATTGTCTTTTTTGTTTTTTTTTTCCTTCTCCAACCTAGGTTTAAGGTAACATTAGGTTTCATCTAATGTCATGTTTTTTACTTAGGAACATTTATTCAAAGTTTTCAAAAACAAAGCTTTCAGTACTGTAAGACTTTGTGCTACTGCAAATGATCGATGATATAATTCTGAGCCCTTTTATAAAGTGTCTTAACACTAGAGAGATTGATACAGTGTGGAATGGCAATGGTGCTTCTATGTGAGAATAGGTAATCAATACCTGCAAGCCTGGAAAAAGTGTTCTATTTCCTCCACTAATGACATAGGGGTTTTTGCAAGACAAGAGTGTCTGGAGCATGAAGCACTCCAAAGAAGAATTAATTTAAAATCTGAAGTGGAAGATCAGTTTCAATTAAAATTGCACTTGAATGTATATTGGGTAGAAGTGTGAAAGCAAGCATGTAGTCAGGTTAAATCTTCCGATTGTTACCAGTGAATAAGTGAATCCTGCTAGTACCAACACTGATTATATTTTTATAGAGTGCTCAATTATATTTGACCCATCCCTGAAGGTTATGAGAAGTAATATGAATGGCAAGTACTTTTTTGACACTGCAGAGTATTTATCAATAGTAGTCGTAGCAACAACAGGATAATTACCAAGTGTATGTGTTTTTAGACACTATGCCCTCACTTTATTTCTTTGGATCCATGCCGGTATGAATTTATTTTGCTATGTCCCATAGTATTTTTTTCAGTCAGTGTAATTTTATTGCACTAGTAGGTTTATTAAAGGTATTTAACACACAAGACAATAAAACATTAGTTTCCATAGTTTGAGCATACAGACCTATTTGTAGTTAACCAAAATTGACAGTTTAGTTAGCCATTGAATATATTAAACAATCACTTCATTCAAATTTTCAATCGATTCTTTGGCATGTGGTAGAAAATTTGAACTCTGCAAAATAAGAACAAATACCCGTAAGGATGTAGGGGAAAAAAACCCTTATACATTGCTGATGAAATGGTAAACTGGTATAGCCTTCATAGAAATCAGTATGGAAGTTACTCAGAAAACTAAGAATACAGGTATCATCTGACCCAGCTATCCCACCCTGGGTATATACCCAAAGGAATCTAAGCCATCATACCATAGACACACCTATACTCTCATGTTCATTGTAACTGTTCACAATTGCAGATAAGGAATTAACTCATATGCCCATTAACTGGTGAATGGATTTTGAAAATGTGGTATATATATACACAATGGAGTATTACTCAGCTGTGAATAGGAATGAAATTATGTCATTTTCAGGAAAATGGATAGAACTGGAGATCATCATTTTAAGCAAAATAAGACAAACTCAGATAAATATCACATTTTCACTCATGCATAAGCTAGATTTACTTTAAAAATATGTATGTATGTATGTATGTATGTATGTATGTATGTATGTGTGTGAGATTAGAAAATACAAGGAGATGTATCTGGAGGGAAGAGGGGATTTGTGGGAGGAGGTAGTGTGAGAGAATAAGCACCAATTATATCATGCAGTTGTTTGAGAATCTCATAATGAAACTCATTGAACTGTATGCACATTAAATAATAAAGGGAAATATTTAAACTATGGACAGAATTGGAGCTAGTCATTATTCCCCCTTCCCTGTCAAATACATATAGAAGCAAGATCAAAATAAAGTTTCACTAAAATATATGCAAATGCACATGTATACTGTCCCTTTATGACTCATCACAGTCTTAGGGAATTTGGGTGAAACACCATGAGTAAAAAGTCCTTGACATTTCCTCATTTTGTTATAGTCCTACTATAAGGAAAATAGTGATGTTGACTTTTTCTGTAAAGTATTATGGCCCTTGCAGATAACTCAAAAGTACCCCCAGATTGCTAGATCTTTGCCAACCTGTGAACATGTTCTTTCTGATAGTCTGTTTTTCTCTTCCTGTTTGGGATGAAAATTAAAGGAAATGAGCCAGGGGACAGAGTGAAGCTAAGGTGAAAAATTTTAAGAGCTTGTTACTTACTTAAGAGAAATTCACCCTACAGTATTTCATCTCCACATAGGATAGAAAAGCAAATGTAATGTTTTCTATTTCTATGTTTTATTGGGACCCAGTAAGATTATACTGTGTGGTTGCATTCTTTTCCTTTATTTCTGTGGCATGTTTCCCCCCAAAGCCTTCCTTTATATTAGTTCTGTTTCCCATCTGAAGGTAACTTTATCCTTCCATATAGTATTGGAGAGGACTAAGAAGGACAAGTGGGTGTGCTTTACATCCAGGAGGGACAAATGCCAGCCATACCGAGAAGCCTTTCACAATTAGCCAAAGGAAAGCTGGATTGACCTATATTTCCAGCATCTTGGGGGGCTGAGGCAGGAGGATTGAGAATTTGAAGCCAGAGACATGCTGCATAATTTAGTGAGATCCTGTCTCAGAAGACAAAAATTTAAAAGATGGACTCTGGCTGTAGCCCTGTGGTAAAGCATTTGTAAATTATCTGGAGGCCTTGGGTTCACCTCCCAAGTATGGGCCTGGGGGGGAATACACCCCACAATTAGCCAAAGGAAAACATGCCTTGTTGCCTTCATCATTTGTAGTGATTCCCATCCAGTTTTGTGTTGCTTTTAATTTTGACTTTTCTTCCTTTTCTGTTTACAGACTCCTATGAGCTCAGAAGAATGCTGTGGTTAGGATATTGTTCATAAGACCAAAACATACTGAATTGATTAAGTCACTTTCTTGTGAATGAACGCTCTGCTTATTTTAGAAAACTTATTTAAAATCTTTCAAAAATGTGAACAACTATGACAGCCCTTCTGTGCAGCTCCCTGTTTGATTAAAGATTAAGTTACCAAATGTTTGATTGCAAATCAAGAAGCAAAACTATCTTAAGTAACATATCTTTTCTGAAATCTTAGCACATCAAGCAAATGACTTTGATCTATAGTTTTCAGTACTACACTGAACTCTGCGGCATGAGGACATGCTGGAGAATGTCCTGGGGGACATGCAGTGCTATGCTTCCTAAGTCTTGTTCACTCCACCCCTAGCCCTTGAGCACTGAGGATTGAGGTGTCTTTTTCTTTCAACAGGTGCCTATGGCCCTGAGCACTGGGTCACATCTAGTGTCAGCTGCGGGGGCCGCCACCAGTCTCCCATAGACATTTTAGACCATCATGCACGTGTGGGTGAAGAATACCAGGAGCTGCAACTTGATGGATTTGACAATGAATCTTCTAACAAAACCTGGATGAAAAACACAGGGAAGACAGGTAAATAGTGAATTTTTTTTTTTTTTACTTATCTACTGATCCAACATGAAATATTTGGGGACTATCTTTGATGTTTTACTTTATCCTAATTAAATAATGCACATTGCTTTAGGTACCTAAGCCTTTGGTTTGACAACCAGCTGTGTGACTTTGGGCAAGTTGTGTAACCACTCTGTGCCTCACTTTCTTAAAAATACATGAAATGTGGATAAAAACATAATGTCAACCTTATAGGTTTACAATTGATTCAATGAGTTAGTAGATGTAAGATGTATAGAATGGACTTTCATAAACTTATTCACAGTAGTGGCCACTAGTCTTACGTTGCTTTATTTAAATTTAAATCTTAATTAAAAATTAAATAAGATTAAAATCTAGTCTCTCAGTTGTACTAGACATGTTTCCAAAGCTCAACAGCCATGAACAGCTAATGGCTACCATATTGGGGAGCACAGATATAGAAAGTTCTGGTAGGTAGCATTGTACCAAATGTGTAAATAGAAGTAAGAATCTTCCTTGAGATTTCACTTTGTTACTATTTCTTATCAGAGTGGGGATGAACTGCCCCATGTCTTTGTATTTCAGACCAGCAGTTTGATCCTTCTACTTGTTTTCCTTACTCCACTTATCCTTTGGAGTTTTTGAATATGCACCATCATCTTTTTCCCATTGCACATGCAAGAGCAGCCTCCCTGTTAATTACTGTTGTGCAGCTCTCCGTCTTGGATGGTCTATGTAAGCAGCAGTGAATGCCTTGCTGTGCCTCCACCCAAGCTGAAAATCAGATCAACATCTCACCGCTACCTGTGGTTGTATTGGTGCCTAAATATATTTTTCACATCTTACTACTTAACCACTTATATGTTTAACCCATTAAAACAAGTCCTCTCCCCCCTTTCTCTCTCTCCTCTCTCCTTTTTTCTCTTTCTGTTTCTCTTGCCCACTCTTTTTCTCTGTTGTCTTTCTCTCTCTCCCTTTCTCTTCCCCCCTCCTTTCTTTCTTTCTCTCCCTCTCTCTTTTCCCCTCCCTCTCCTTCCTTCTCTCTCTCTCTCTCCCTCTCTGTCCCCTTTGCAGTCAAGGATGTCACTGCAAACCACTCTTAGTTACCCCTTTCAGGAGCCTTGGCTGCCTGAGGCCTCATGATGGCATAGCATGAGTGAGCCCTTTGTTCCTGTGTATGCTATAGGTCACAGCATTGCCCTTTCTTTTCACCTCCCTGGTTTCACAGTCAGCATTGGAGATCCGTTTTCTTTCTGTAGACCAACGTTTGTTCAAGATGACTCTTGGCTGCCTGCCTTGGGCTGGCCTGGCTTGTTCATATGATTGCTTCCCAGTTACTCTTGTTAGGTGATTCCTGGCTTTGAGCTATTTTACATAGTGTCCAATGAACAGTTTTCCTTCCTGTCTTATAGCAGTCAACTGTACCTTGATTTATTCATTGGAGTAGCAGCTCAGGGAATGCTTGTGTACTACCAATGTTACTTGTACACAACTTTTCATCCCCACTCCCTGCTGTTGGCATAGACTGCTTATTATTATAGCCCAGAGCCTCTGTCCCTGGGCCTGCTTTATATTTCAAATATAGGTGTCTTTTGCAGAACTGCAGTGGGAATATTCTTCTTTAGATCATCCAAATGTAGTGGCCAAGAGCTTTGTGACCCTAGCAGTAGCCAAGTTTGCAGTGGAGTGCCACTTGAGTGCCTCGTTCCAGAAGCCTGCCAGAGGCAATGCACTGGGCTCTCTGATACAGTTTTCTACTTGACTTGCAACGCTTGACAGCCTTCGGCAAAGATAACATGTTTCAGTGACAGCTTTCAGCTTGGTATGACCAGTGAAAGGTTTTAGATGTGTGTAGGGTTCACTCGGTGTAAGTTGATTCATGACCTTAGTCTTCTAGAAGCTGATTATCAACCTCTGCCACTCCACTGATTTCCTAGAGTGATCCACAACCTGTTGCCTCTGGGAGTGTGTGCTCCTGATTTGAGCGCACCGCTAGCCAGATAGGAAAGCATCTGTCTTGGAGAGTTCAGAAGCACAGCATTCTGAGAAGCAGAAACCAATCTCCGTTATGTCTCAGACTATACTTACTACTGTGAGGTTCACAGTGTAATACTAGATTGGCCCATGTATTATAAATCCTCTAAGATGACTCTGTAGGAGGGATTTTTAAAAAAGTGACAGTTATATGCAATTTGAGAAAAGAACATGAAATTGTTTTCTTCATCTCTTGAAACACAGTCTACATATAGTGGTTAAGAAACTTGTGCAGAATTCAACTTGGATTCTTTTTTTTCTTTTTTTTTTTTAAAGTGTAAACCTACAGACTTTTCTTCTTATAGCCCTTAAAATGCCACATGAGTTTAAAATTTTTTCCAGTATTTTAGGGAAATGCAGATTCACTGTCCTTGTTTTTTCTGTATTATAGAAATTCAGTCAAACAGTGCATGTCAGTTCAAGGTGCTCTGTGGCAGAATGAAGGCAGGGTTGCTAATTTCCAAAGTGAATCATATCAATAGGCAAGCTGGATAATTAGAATTTTTTTTAAAGCATACATATCCTTGTGAATTATAAAAGATGCTATAATTGAAAAAATGGAGCAAAAAGGGTATACTATCGCTACATCATTTCTTACTACATATGAATGTATAATTAGCAGAAAAATTAAGTTTATCTTTTTAAAAAATCCACATGACATAAACCACTGTCTTTGTTGCTATCATTTATTTTGTATCTGGCTTGTATACTTTATATTAATTTTATTTTAGTTTTGGCATACTGGGGGGTTGACCCCAGGAACTGATGCATGCTTTGCAAGCATTCTACCATTGAGTTGCACCCCCAACCCCTTTTTTATTTTTTATCTTGAGTCTGTGTCTCACTAAGTTATGCAGGCTGCCTCTAGACTCAAACTTGAGCTCCTCCTACCTCCATCTCCCAAGTCACAGTGATTACAGGTGTGCACTATCATGCCTGGCTTATCTTATATATTTAGATATAGAAAAACCTTATTTTCCTTAAATCTTTTTTTCTTTCCAGTGCTGGGGCCCAAACCCAAGGCCTTATACATGCTAAGCAGGCTCTCTAACACTAAGTTACATCCTCAGCCCTTAAATCATTAATTTTCAAGCAAAATATGTTTTTGTTCTCTAAAAGTATTTTCATGAACCTTGCATTTCCAGAAAGTAAATTCAGAAGAGGGAGTATTTATATTTTGTCTGATGGAAATTTGCAGGTCACTTAGCTGTAAAATAGACTCTGTATTTTGGATATTAAAATATGAATACAGAAAGTTAATATTTAAGGCAGCATATTATATACAGATAGTCACTTTCCCATAAAACAGTTTTAGTGTTTGGATCTATCTTCACCCCCTGAGACTGCCATATATTCCATTCGGCATAATCAGTAGAGCGACTTGGTTGCACCTCATGCGTTTCTGGAAGGTTGTTTGAAATATCTTTACAAGACAGATAGCATCTCTCTATTTCTTCCTGAGAAACTATAACTGTCTCTTGTGCCAGTTCTCATTTCATTTCATATAAAGTTATTTCTCATTCTTTCATTTTTCATGGTGTGAAAAGACAATGCATTCATCAAGAACATTTCAAGGTTGTCTTACTCTTCCTAGCATTAGCTTCTCACTAAGTGATGTGAATTTAGGACTTTAGATGGCACTTCTGATGTAGCTCAACCAGCCCTGGCCTGCTATGAATTTGAACTATTGGGAGGGCTTTTTGTTTTTATTTTTGTTTTGTGGTGCTTGGGGTTGAACCCAGGGCCTTGCGCTTGCATGCTCTGCAAGTGCTGGACCACTGCGCTGCACCCCCAGCCCATTTTTTTACTTTTTGAGACAGGGTCTCGCGAAGTTACACACACTCTCTCTGGTCTCAAACTTGCGATCCTCCTGCCTCTGCCTCCCGAACTGCTGGGATTTCAGGCATGAGCCACTGCGCATGGCTTTTTGTTTTGTTTTTATTCACTAGTTTTTCTTAAGTCCTGCACCAAGGGGAAATAATAAATGTGTTTGCCATAGTGCATGTTACTTCACTTTTCTCATATTTCCCATACATTGGCTTACTGTATTGTTTTCTTGCCTACATTCATTCTTGTTCGCCTCCATACGCCATAGTACCTGATGCAGTTGTTTCAAGAAATGGTTGTTATGTTAATAAAAGACTAATGGTGGGGAATGAAGAAATAGATAAGTATGTCAGGAGCCATTTTATAGTATGTTGGCCATCAAGTTCAGACAAGGATTTGGGGCTGGTGATGTAGCTCAGTGGTAGTGTGTTGGCCAGCTGTGTACATGGCCCTGAGTTCAATTCCCAGCACACACACACACACACACACACACACAGACTTGTGTTCTCTTGATTTTTGCCTGGCCTTGGAATTTTTATAGTAGAGTCATATCATAAGAACATACAGACTTAAGAACAAATGAATTCCTGGCTGGTACAAAGAGAAACAATAGCATCTTAACAATTGCCATTTCCATGTGCTATTTTTTTGTCTGATCCTCTCTGAGTGTGTAACCCAGGCTCAGTGGCTTTGCAGCTCTGCCCACATGCAGGATACGTCTCCTTTGTGGTGAAAGTCAAGTGTGTGTCTGCTTCTGAAACACTCTGTGCTTGGTTCATTGTGGTTCACAGCTCAAGCTAGCCGCTGTCCCTCTGCAGCCCTGCAGTTCTCGTACAAGGTTGGAGCTTTGGTCACAGATCAGAACCTGACTCTGACAGCCAGCATCAGGCAGCCACCATGGGCATCCTGTAGGATTTTCCAGTATGGGCCTCATGGTGCTCACCCTCGGTCCCAAATCACAGCCCTTAATGCTATAGATGGGCTTGCACAATAGCAGCCTGCTCACCCAAGGGTCACATGTAGGCAGAAGCCTTTAGCAAGTGAAATGGAAAAGGAAGTTTCTAGGAAATCTGTGTGTATTTCTGTCTTCTCATCTTTCTGGTCTGTCTTTCCTTTTCTTTTTTTTAAATTCTATTGGTCTACATGTGTATTTCCCTGTGAGCCTGTGCCTCTTTGTGATTCCATTCTCTCCCACCTTTCCTTGTGTCTCCTCCTTGACTTTGCACCTCTGTGGCAGGGGTCTATCTCTCAGCCTGTCTCTGCTCCTTTCCCCATTCCCAGCACTGGGTCTTCTCTCCCACCTTCCTCACTTCCTCCTATATACCTGGCTACTAAAGAGAATCCAGCTGTATGTATATATGTCTGTGTGTGTTCATTTATTTGTTTATTATATATTTAATTATTTTGTGGTACTGGGAACTGAGCCCAACACCTCTCACACGCTAGGCAAGTGCTCCACCACTGAGCTACATCCCCAGCCCAAAGAACCAAAGTTTTAAGAAATGTTTATTTATTTTATTTATAGGGTAGAAGTTTTGCCGTTAACAACAATCTACATTTATCCTCATTTCAATAGAATATTTTATCCCTTATTATGTTTTATGGGGAGAGCCTGGACAAACGCAATACAAAGGTGGTTCCTCAGTTGTATTTCCTTGACAGTTTCAACTTGCTTGATACAGAACCATTACCTTGATTGGTATTTTAATACTCCCACACCCACCCCAATTCTTTATAGCCATAAATGTGGGCCGTGGACTGTAGACCAATGTGTCCTCTTTATTCGTGGTTCACACATTCTTTCCTCTTTGAGTTTTGTTTGTTACTAAAGAATTGGTCATTTTACTTGCAAAGTAGCTGCCAAACTTTCTGATTTAAAAACAAAACATTAGCCAAGTAGACAGATGTTGGAAACATCTGTGTATTGGCATCATTTATGTTGGGTATGCCTCACCCCATATTGCTAATACCCCAGGATATCTGCTTATTTCAAGGTTGTCCAAAAGAGAAAATTTAACTTTTTAAAATATCTGTTCTTCTTTTGGGGAATGGTAAGTGTTCTTTGGCTCTGCACTTTAGGCTCCGATGTTCAGAGTCTTCAGGCTTTTTTCTGCCTAGTCTTACCTGAATCCTGGAATTTGATCAGGAGCTATGTCCCTGGTTCTCTCTTTGCTCACAGCACTGCAAGCCTGGCTTCATGTTGGTTAAGCCCCGTTACCTTTCTTTTCTCCCCTCTGCCCCAACCCCTGTATTCACATGGTGAGAATGAGTCTCTGAATGAAGCCCCTGTTGATTCTTCTGAGATAAGATTCTCTACAAGGCTCCCACCTGTCACATCTGTCATGGTTAAAGGGTTGACAGGTCCACCTTGTTCTCCTTGCTTCACTTAGCAGTGAGTTAATTGAGATTCAGCATAACCTGAATCTTAGGCAACATACCCAGTGTTAATGATTATGGAAGAAATCTTTGAATTGTTTCTACCCACCAGCGTTAATTTCCTCCCAGGCCTTTTCCATAAAGTAGCCAAAATAGTCTATTTATTTACCTAATTTGATGTTATCTCTCTGTCTCTCCCTTTTCTTGCTTTTTCTTTCTGGCAACCATATCAAGGACTTTTATTTCTCTTGTGACAAGGACGGACTGCTCACTATCCCTGCCTCATTTTTTAGCCTCCTGTGTAATCCTGCTGTCCAGGTACAAGTTACCTTGCATTCCTCTTATTCACTGCCACTACCACAGGACCTTCGCACAAGGTGCTTCTCCTTTGATGTGTTCCCCTCCCTAGTAAGCAGTTGACTTGCAAAAAGAACTTATTGCTCAGTATGTGAGTAGCAGACATGTGTCTGAATTAGTCATTTAGTATAGTGCTGGAATAAATACATTTCCATTATTTCTTATGGGAAAACAGTGCTCAGCATTCAAGGTGATCAGCGTTCGACCAGCCTTCCAGAATGGATTGTGGTTGAGGCCCTGAGGTTGCTCTTTTTACTCAGGTGACTCTGATCATGCCATGTCACACCCTATTCTCTCCTCTGATTGAGTGCTTACTCCATACGACTTGTCCAATGTAAACAACTTTGCTTGTTTTGCCTCTGTAGTTCTTGGTGTCTATCTTTCCCTCTAATTATAACTTCCATGAGGACAGGAGCTACTTTCACCCAGAAATTACATGGCCCTGTACTCAGAATATTTACCATCTTGGCACTCTAACTGATCCATGCTCAAACATTTCAGTCCTCAAACAATGCTTTTGAGAGAATTCCGTTCCAGTTCGCAACCAGTTGTTCAGCACTCACCACTCTTTTAAGACCTGCAAGAGATGCCATGCTTCCCTGTGACTCTTCTGGGTGAAGCAAAGGGGAAAGCATCACCTTGTCGGCCAGTTTCAAGCAGTAAAGATCTGTTTTGGTGCTGCGTTCACAAAATTGTGGAGTTTTTTAATGCATAGATACATGTATCCCATAAAATTATCACCCAAGAAACTTTCTAGGCCTAAATGCAAAGGAAAGAGGAAAACAGTAAGATCAGCAGTTGACTTGCAAAAAGAACTTAATGCTCAGTATGTGAGTAGCAGACATGTGTCTGAATTAGTCATTCAGTATAGTGCGTGAATAAATACATTTCCATTATTTCTTATGGGAAAAAAGTGCTCAGCATTCAAGGTGATCAGCGTTCGACCAGCCTTCCAGAATGGATTGTGGCTGAGGCCTGAGGTAACTACTGTATTTTAAAAATATATAGGCCATTGGCCCCAGGGAAGTTAGTGGAAGACTGGAACTAGAGGCCATGTGTCCTGACTTTCAGACAAGAACTTTTCCCTTTTACCAGGAGCCCCAAGACAAATGCTGATGGACACAGAATGGTGGGAGGCGGTTTGGGGTTCTGCTGTTATGAACCGGAGGTGATAGTATTTTCTGACCCTAAAGTGTTGAAAATGGTAAGGGGGTAAGATAGTAAGCGGCTAGTTTTCCTTCCATTGATTTTTCTTTAACTTTTGGCACCCACTATTCTGTACACAGAACATTTGCTTTAGCCTTGTATTATGTATATACACATATTGAATTCAATTTATATTTAGATGTCCTGCAAAGAATGTCATGAATGCTAGGGACTCAGTCATCCATTTAAAACTCAGGAAAAAGCAAATTGTAGAATTGAACACTATCTGTAAATGGAGAGTTACACCTGTCTGGCCACCCTTCTGTGTGGCACAGGAGCTCCTTTTGATTCTACAAACTATTGACAATAACCACCTTTCAGTGTGTGCCTGCCAAGTTCTGGCACTGTGTTCAATGCTTTTGGAATCCAATTTCCTTTTAGGTGTCAAAACAGCCTAGCCAAGCAGGTACTGTTGTTATCTCCATGTGAATAGTAGAGGAAACTGAGGCACAGACAAGTGGGGTAACATGTTTGAAGTCACACCTCGGTTAAGTGGAATAATGAGTTTGCACTCATAAGACATTCTGTGTTCTGTGGTAACTACCTTTGTTCTATTCTATTTCAAAACAGTGATATCAGTGTTCATTGGCAAATTGATACATGACAGCTAGGGAAGTTCTTTCTTCCTGGTTGTACATGTAAACAAAAACATAAGCCAGTTTTTCAAGGGATGTATGGGCATGTTGCATACTGTGTGTTGGTGAGAAATTCTATAAAATGAAAAATGAGATTAATGTTTCAGATTGCACAGTTCCCTAATTATGCCTTTAATTATTCATATAAAACAAGTAAAATGACCCCTGATAGAGACATAAATGATTTAGGTAAAATCAAATATTTATAAGATGATGCTGAGTCCCTGGGTATATTGTAACAGATGCACTCAAAATTTTGCCGCCATCCTTTGGCAGCAAAATTTTATATATGGAATTTATAACAGTCTGAGAATAATCAACAGTGTTTAAGGCACTGTTGTGCTAATGCTTGGGTGTTTTGACATTGGAATGAAAGGTATATGGGTAGTATTTTAGAATATTTTAGATACCTTATAATATCTTTGTGTACATATCAATTTTACAATATTTTGGATAATACTTTATCTTCTAAGATATGTTTTAGAGGTCATGAAATGATAAGTATTCTGCCAGTTTTTACATTTTTAAATGGTTAAAAAATACTGAAAGGAGACTAATACTCTGTAATATGAAAATTACATCAAATTCAAATCATTGTGGTTGTGTAAAGTTTTATCAGAACATACTCTCACTTTTTCATTTACCTGTGGTCTCTGGCTGCATGTATCCTACTAAGATTGCACTAAATGTCCTGGAAAGCCTAAAAGCTTTACCCAATGGCCCTTAAAGGGAAAAGTGTGCCTACTTCTGTTCTAAAATGTGTTGTAAGCCAGGTGCTGTGGCACACATGGGTAATCCCAGTGATTTAAGAAGCAAAGGCAGGAGGATCGCAATTTTGAGGCCAGAGGCATCATTTGCAACTTAGCAGGATTATGTCTCAAACAATAAAAAATGTACTAGTGGTATAGCACAATGGTAACATGCTTGCCTAGGATGTTCGAGGCTTTGCATTCTACCCCTAGTACTGAAAAAAAAAGTAAAAAAAAAAAACAAAAACATGCCCCAGAGTAAAGATGGAACAACATCATTGCTTATTTAATGGGCACAAGAAACACTCGGCATTGCTTCATTTTATCACTTAATTCTCTATCCGACTAATTGAACATTCACTGTATATTTTTCAGAAGTTGGAGAAAAATTACCTTTTGAATGCAATAAAAAGGGATTTATACGAGCTGGATTCCTTCACTTGCTTTTAATGCTTCCTTTATATAGTGAAGTACTGAAACTAATTGCCTTGTTTTAGAAATGGGTCATTAGTCTAGTCCCTATCTTTTATGGAAACCTAATTTTCATGCAGGATTTCTTTCTAAGGTTCTAACTGGGATCTCTTTAGGAAAAAAAGATAATGGGGATCCCAAACTTAGCTTTTGGTCACAAACTATATACTATGCTGGTTGGCATCTTACATGTATTTAGCAGCCAATGAGAATTTGTCAAATGAATGAATGAATCCACTTTAAGAAAAGAAAATTTATGACTTGTGAAAACAGAAACTACTTTATATGCATTTATACATTCCTTCTGCAAAAGTAATTATTAGTATAAATCTAGATTATTCTTAAATTAATTTTCCCATGATTCAAGGAAGAGATGGGTTTTTGAACTTAAGGTTTGGAACTGGTTGAGGTTCTCTGTGTTGTGGATGGTCTCATATGTTCTTTTTCATGGACTGAAGAAATTTTCTTATGCTTAGAATTAAAAACAGACAGTGCAGGAAATCTAACTATCTGTCAATATTGGAGAGACTTAATGAATAGATTTTTGCACTTTACTTTCTTGGGCATCATTATCAAATATAAAGACTGCAATCCACAGTCATGTCTATATTCCCATTGTTGTTGCCTTAATATTGAAAGAACTTGGAAATTTTTCTCCAGGTATCTTGCCTGGGTTTCTTGATTGAAGAAACATGACTTTCACGTCTGGTTCATTGTATATATTTCCCGTCTTATTCCTTGAATCTTGGGGCAGCCCCAGGAATTAGTGTTTCAAAAAGAACACTTCACTCTCTATATAATATTGATTGTCAAACAGATTTAGGAGACTTTGATTCCCAACAATTTAATCTGTTACCACGTCCAGTTTATCCCTATCTTTTAAATGAATAAGAAATTCTGAGAACTTCCCCTGGAATTGGCATAAATTAGAACCAATTGGTTATCTAGGAGTGTTCTGCAGCTGGAATGTCCTAGTTTATTCAGACTGGTGGTTTTGACTTGTTTTGTAATAGGTATATGAGGAAGTACTTCACATCTTGGTAATCATGAACTTCACCAAAACAATGGCAGAAATCCTGTGTTTGAGTTTGAACCTCATTTTGTTTTCCCCTGTTCTCTTCATTCTGCCAGTTGCCATTCTTCTGAAAGACGACTATTTTGTCAGTGGTGCTGGCTTGCCCGGCAGATTCAAGGCCGAGAAGGTGGAATTTCACTGGGGCCACAGCAATGGTTCAGCAGGCTCTGAACACAGTGTCAACGGCAGGAGGTTTCCTGTGGAGGTGAGAGAATCTCGAGATGTCTGAGTGTAGCTTGTGCTTGACAATAATCAGATGCTATGTCTGTATCTTCAATCATTCTAAAAATCAAATTTGAACAGTACATACTTTGGTCTCTAAAGAAATCCTTTATCTATAGCATGGCAGGTGGGTGCCCATCAAGTGTCTCACTTTTGTTCAAACAGAGTAACTGAGAAGTCACAGGCACTCTCATCCTGTGGTCAGTGAAGTTCATTGTTTGTTTCTTTTGACAGTTTCTTTTCCAAAACCCGGCTTTTTGAAGGTGACATTTTATGTGAAGCTGGGTGACTTCTTAGTACCGTTTAGAAAGCAAAAAAACTAGTGCATTTCAGAACCTTCTCTCAAGTGTGAACTTATTAGAAGAGGGGTTTTTGGTGGGGAGTGCTCCTGCCAGCTTTTGAGAAACAGGCTATGTCCGTTGATGGCATGAGTCACAGTTAACTTTCCTGGGATTGATGGTGACATTTTTGCTTCAGTCCTCAGACATTGTGCCTGTCTTCTCCCAGATCCATGCTGCTGACTGGAAGAAGGATGTGGGTGCACAAGGTCACGCACTGATGTGTAGGGATGAGGGAGAGAGTGCTTCGTTAATGTTAGCTAAGGATGGCACGCTGTTGCCATTTCTAATCTTAGTTTTTCCTTTAATTGTGGCCACTGTGTGCACATTCTTTTGTTGCAGTGGAACATATTGGTTGGTTGGTGTGTCTTGCATGTGGTGAGAGTTCCAAGTTTGTGGAAGAATGAAATGGGAGTGATATCAGTCTCTGGTTGTACTGAAGCTTGGAGTGACTGTGAACTTGTAGCATGTTTTAGTCAAAGGAGCCAAGGGCCCAAAGATTGCTTTCAACTCTTAATGTTCCATAATTTCTTTTAAATTAGTCCTACTTTGATAATCTGAATAATTAAGAACCTCTTCCCACGGGGAAAAAAAATGTATATTTGTGTCTACATGTAGATTTACGTTTGATTTGTAGGATTTATCATTTTCCCTAGCTCCTCAAACCCATTTATGGACTCTCTATCCTTGAATCTTATGTGAAGATGAGAAAATCAATAGTATGCCTTTTTTTTTAATAGATACTTTTGTGATGTATGCAAAAACAAGCCCCCTCTCAGCTTCTCCTACTGTAGGCTCACAAAACGGGCCACTTCTGTGATCCCAAAATGTGCAATAATTGCACCCCAGCTGTAAGTAAGCAATCATTTCTGCAGCACCCACTAGCAGGGTGTTGTTTGAGTCATTTCCATTCTGACCATGACAGTGTGGGGACAGGGTGCTGATCCCACAGGTTGAGAACTGCATCCCACAAGACTGCAAGTTGCTCCATCCCACCAGCTGCTATTTCAAACCCAGTCACAAATCCAGGTCTCTGAAATGTCTGACCAATCACCTATAAATTGTGGTTCCCATGGACCTCCCCTTCATACTCTTTTAATTTGCTAGAGTGGTTCCCACACTCAAGGAAACAGGTTTTCTGTTTTTCTATTATAAAGGAGACAGATTAAGTAGCTGGATAAGGAAACACAGCACAAGTTTGGCAGGATCCTGAGTGCAGGAGCTTCTGTCTCCATGTACTTGGGTTTCGCCTTTCTCCTGACAAATGGTTGAGGTTGAGCCTTTGTTTACCTTCCTGTGACCTCTACATATCCAGCTGTCTAGAAGCTCCCAGATCCTGCACTTCTGTGTTGTTATGGAGACTTCATTAAAGCCATGTAGAAATGGGATTGGACATAAATGGTATGATCTGATGTGATAGCTTGAGTGGGGAAAGCCAACAAGGCGTGTACCTTCAAATCCTTTGTGGGCTCGCTATGTAGCATTCCTCTCCCCTGGGTATAGAGCAGAACCCCTTCTGAAATGAGAGTCTTATGATCTACTATCAAACAAGGTAGTCAAAGAATTTCTTGGTAAGCAACTCTAAGACACAAAGGTAGAAAAATACTAGGATTTTTGTGACTCGCCTTGGGGAAGAGGGGTTCTAGTTTCTGTGGTCTGCTTTGGAGTGGGATTCAGGAGCCAGGAACTGTGGATGAAAACCAAAAAATATACATCGTAATATCACATGCTTATATTGATATACAGGTGTCTTTTTATTGCACAGTTTATAAGAAACCAGAGATGGCTACGCTGAGAAATTCTTCATTATTTTTTCTCATTTTGCTGATGAATTCTAAGTTCTAGAATCCTCCGTACACTAAGACTCCTATCTGTGGAACTTCTGTCCTAGTCACATTAATTATATGTTCCTGGGGAGGATTTCTAGTTAAGGGCTCTCTTCCACCCTGCAGATGAATGAATCGTTTCTTAGAAATCTTAGCTGGATTTATACTTGGAAAACTTGATTCCTAGAACGAAAATTACATCATGTTTCTAAGTGTGGGGTTTCTTTTCTGGTCTTACTGGCCGGTTCTCATGGTCAGTGGCTGTGGAAGGGGTAATTTCTATCCAGCCAGGTTTCCTTGGAAGCCTAAAAGGCTCTTAGAATTAGGCTGCTATTTGTTTAGTTCATGTTCTTCTAGATAATAGGCTTGTGCTTGAAAGTTTAAAAACTTAATCTGTCAGTTATCATGGAAAATAAGGTCTCTAAAGCTAGGAATGGGAAACTTCAGCTTCATTCATAATCACATCCTTTAACGCCAAGATGGCCTATCTCCTGCCTACATTTGAGTGTGGAAAAATTCATAGATGTATAGTCTTCTGAGACCTTATAATTTTTAAAGAATATTTCAGTTTCCCATTATTTAAAGAGAGCCATTGAATTCAGCAGTGGCAGTTGCAGTGCCAGGCTTTTTATGTGACAAAGTTGCAGACTGTTTGTTTGACCAAGTTCCTTAGATTTTCCTCTTCTAAGTGATGTGAAGTGGTAAGGCTGCCTATGTTAATTGGGTTCCTTGTTGAAGCCCATCTGGTTTATAGCTTGGCTTCCTTAAAATGTGATAAATATGATGAAGTACTGAGTGGTATATTTGGAGGAACTTAAATTGCAGAGATTAAAATTAAAGGTAACTGGAGCCAGAGGCAGTGGGGCATACTGGTAATGCCAACAACTTGGGAGACAAAGGCATAAGGATCTTGAGTTTGAGAGCAGAGGCAGCCGGTGTAACTTAGAGATAGCCTGACTCAAAATAAAAAGCAGAAGAAGAGCTAGGGGTGCTGCTCAGTGGTAGAGCACTTGTAAAGTAGATGCCAGGCCATGGGTTAAATTGCTAAATACTGCTGGGTGGTGGGAGGGGAGAAATAGAGGTAACTGTATCCAATTTAACTTTAAAATACTCATGGGAAATTTGCTCACTTTTGTATATAAAGTGTCTATAATATTTTGGGTTGCATTATTTGAGCTATTAAGACTAGCTCTTCCTGAAATTTTTACCATTTGAACATCTGAGGGTTGGTTTATTTCTTTCCATACAACTACACTGTATTCCAAGTAACTAGAGTCAAAGCAAGAAAATTATCAGTGTACAATGGAATAATTTTTCTGCCTTGGGGGTATTTGTCTTGTATTTACCTTGTATAAGGACTAGGGAAGAGTCATTGTTGAAGATAAACAGTTGGGTTGGTAGAATGTAACAGCGGTTCTTAACTGGGGACAATGTCCCACTTCCTACTGCCCCTGGTTAAAGGACATTAAGCAATGTCTGGAGACATTTTTTTCGTCTTCATTATTATGAGCACTGGTATGCTACTAGATTCTAGTGGGTACAAGTCAAGCATGCTACTAACATCCCAATGCATAAGACAGCCTCCATTTCAAGAAATCATCAGTCCCCAGATGTTATTAATGTTACAGTCGTGAGACCCTGGAGCAGAGAAAGCAGTATATGTTTAATGGAATTGAGGCGTTGATTACCCCTGTGGCATCGTTTTAAACACATTAGAATACTGAGGACTTATTTCTTGAGAAGTTGTTGCAGCCTTTTTGTGTTTTTTGGAGAGGAAGTGTACCTTGCCTTACACATTAACAGGCTTGCTGGTTCTAGTTGCTTTAGATTTTACTCCAGATGCAGTCACGACCTTGGGAATTTCAACAGCTCCCTCAGTGCCTCAGCTCTGCAGGCTGGATTTTAAGCATGTGCCCCACAAGAAGCTGGATCTGCTCCCTGAGGTTAAATAACAACAAACCCAACCTTGTGTGTTTTGCTGCTTCTCAGGAATTCTTTGAGGTCATCTACAACTTTGTAGGCATCCAGAAATTATACCTCTACACATACTCCTGTCTGAAATCTTGGATTGGTTATGTAGTTTCAACACTTAAAAATAACCAGTCTAATAGTTAACTGACTGAAAAAATACTTGTCAAAACAAAACAAAACAAAAGCTCTTCAATAGGCAGCATTTTTTGCAGCTCAGTTAAAGTTAGAAAAGAGAGTCAGAGTCATTGCCATGCCATGTCCTGGAGGCTAGACCCAATTTGGTTCTCAGAAATCCCCTGCACCTAATGCAGCTTCACTACCCACCTCGCAGCAAGCTTGTTTTGAGTGTCTCCCATGGTACAAGTGCTGCAACACATAGGTAAGCCAGAAGGTCACTGTCCTAGTCTTCAAGGTGTTTACGCTTTCTTGGTGACACAATGATTGAACAGTCACATAAATGGCTATATAATTTCAGTTTGGGGCTGGTGTTTGGCTCAGTTGGTAGAATGATACTCTGCACTCTCTGAGGCCCTGGCTTTGATCCCTAGTACTGCAAAAACAGAAGAAGAACTTGACAGCCCTCTCAGAAAACAATCAGCCATTGAAAACCCCATAAGTAGCAGAGAAGCACTGACATAGTGCTGGACGTGGTACAGTGTCGGGGAGTGTTTTATCTGTTGTATATAGGGTCACTATGAGTCAGACCCGACTTGACAGCACCTAACAACAACAGTTTTAGTTTTAATATATAGTTTCTGATGCTGAGGGACATTTTGCCAGGAGATAGAAGGTCTCTGTGGAGAAAATGATATTTACAAAGATGGAAGAGATGAATTGTAGCATACTGCATAGTTAGAATAGGTAAATGCAAAGGCCCCAAGGCTAGTGGCATATTGTAACTTTAAGGAATAGAGAGAAGTCAGTGTGCATTTTGGTAGGCAAAATAATGACTCCCCCCAAAAAAATGTTCACTTATTAATCCCAGGAACCTGAGAATGTCCTACCTTGCACAACAATAGGGACTTTGCAGTTGTGATGAAGTGTCCTTTAAGATCACAAAGATGATGAACATATTCCAGTGAGTGAAACAGTGATGCAAGTGGCTTGTTACTGATCTTTCAGGCCTAGTGGGGTGATTGTAATCTGTCCCACAACATTGTGTCCTGTCCTAATCTCCCTATTCCATACCCCATTCCCTGTCATGTAGTTGATAACCTAAATAAAGCTTGCTCCAGCACTAAGAAGAATTGAACGATGCCGTGATTCCACTAATAACTGAAATTGGAGTTAATTCAAAGAGAAACCTCCAGATGAAACCTCTGAGAGCTCCATTAAAGAGAGGTTCATTGCATGCCTGTTGTCTGAGGTAATTAAAATCTTATTTATTACAATAAGAGATTGCAGGAGTTGTTGATTCAGACTTATTGGTGCTTTATGAGTTGAAGTCTTCAATAAGCTTAAATGATCCAAATTGATTGTCGGTGCCCTTTCCAGCAAAATTCACAGCTGGTTCATTTCAGCTCAGTTTAGAGCATCTTAGCAAGTGAATGGAAGCAAAGGCATCTTTCTTAATATGTACCATGCATACATTACCATATGGTTCAGGTCTTCAATCCCTTATCTCAAACCCTGGAGGCCAGATGTTTTAGAATTCACAATCTTTTTTAGAAAGGAGTTACAGTGCATGAGCCAGAAGGCACCCAATAGGTTGTGGACCACACCCCTGAAATGCATTAATATTTCTGTAGCAAGCAAATGAATAGCTGATTAAGTGGAAATATCAGTGTTCTAAACAGCTTCACCCTCACATGTTTGTCAGCTTGCCATATTATAGGGGCTTGCATATTGCTGTGATCTTAAAAGCTATACCACCAGTATTACAGATACCACCAAGGTCATTCATGGCACACAGGTTTCAGCTGAGCTTCCAGACTAAGAGTAGGGAGGATGTGGCTAACCCACTCCCAAAACACCCATTAAAAGCCTTATGAATAGCAGAAAAACACTGTCAGATATAGTGACAGAAAATGAGGCGCCCCCCAGGTTGGAAGGCACACAAAAGAAATCCAGGGAAGAGTTGCCTCCTCAAAGTAGAGTTGACCTTAATGATGGGAATGGACCAAAGTCCCAGGGACCTCCACTTTCTGACCTGATGTAATTCAACATGAGAAGGAACAACTGTAAGCATCCATTAACAGTTTGAACATGGAAAGTACGTAGTATGAATCTAGGAAAAATTAAAATCATCAAAAGGGAAATGGAGCACATAAATATCAACATTCTAGGAAACAATGAGCATGGGCCATTTTGTATCAGATAATCTTATGGTCTACGATGCTGGGAATGAATGATTAAAGAGAAATGGGGTTGCATTCATCATCAAAGAAGACATCTCAAGATCTGTCCTGAAGTACACTGCTGTCAGTGATAGAATAATATCCAGGCATCTATAAGGAAGGCCAGTCGATATGACTATTATTCAAATTTACACACCTACCACTAAGGCTGCAAATGAAGACAGGGAAGATTTTTACCAGATTGTGCAATCTGAAATAGATCAAACATGCAATCAGGATGCATTGATAATTACTGGTGACTGGAATGCAAAAGTTGGAAACAAAGAAGGCTCAGTAGTTGGAAAATATGGCCTTGGTAACAGGACTGATACTGGAGATCCCATGGTAGAATTTTGTCAGACCAGTGACCTTTTCAATGCAAATGCATTTTTTCCACCAACATAAACGGCGACTGTGCACATGGACTTCCATGTTCCACCAGATTGAACATACAGGAACCAAATTGACTACATTTGTGAAAAGAGATGATGGAAAAGCTCAGTATCAAAAGACAGAACAAGACCAGGTGCTGATTATGGATCAGACCATCAACTGTTCATATGCAGGCTCAAACGGAAACTGAAGAAAATTAGAGTGTACAATAGCCAAAGTATGACCTTGAGTATATCCCACCTGAGTTCAGAGATCAACTCAAGAGTGGGTTTGATGTGTTAGACACTAATGATCGAAGGCCATATGAGTTGTGGCATGTCATCAAAGATATCATTCATGCAGAAAGCAAAAGGTTATTAAGAAGAGAGAAAATAAAGGAAAGACCAAATTACAAGTTAAAAGAAATTGAAACTTACCCTTGAACATTGAGCACCTAAAGTAAAAGGAAGACATAACAAAGTTAAAGAACTAAACAGAAGATTTCAAATGGAAGCTCAAGAAGACAAGATCAAATACTGTAATGACTTGTGCAAGGAGCTGGAGATAGAAAACCAAAAGGGAAGAACATGCTCTGTTTTTCTCAAGCTTAAAGAATTAAAGAAAAAATTCAAGCCTCAAGTGGCAACAGTGAAGGATTCTACAGGAGAAATATTAAATAACACAAGAAACATCAAAAGAAGATGGAAGGAACGTGCAGCGTCATTATAACAAAAAGAATTGGTGGATGACCAACCATTTCAAGAGGTTACATATGACTAGAAATCAAAGGTGCTGAAGGAAGAAGTGGAAGCTGCCTTGAAGGAACTGGTGAAACACCAGGCTCCAGGAACTGATGGAATACCAGTAGAGATGTTTCAAGAAAGAAATGGAGCACTGCAGGTGCTCACTTGTTTATGCAAAGAGATTTGGAAAACAGCTACATGGCCAACTGACTGGAAGGGATGCATATTTGTGCCTATTCCTAAGAAAAGGAGTCTAACTTAATGTGGAAATTATCAAACAATATCATCATTATCACACAGGTAAAATTTTGCTAAAGATCATTTAGAAGTGACTTCAGCAGTATGTAGACAGCTGCTGGAAAATCAAGCTGGATTCAGAAGAGGGGTGGGGGGGAACCAGGGACATCATTGCTGATGTCAGATGGATATTAGCTGAAAACAGAAAATACCAAAAGATATCTATCTATGTTGTATTGACTGTACAAAGGCATTTGACTGTATGGATCCTAATACATAATGGATAACACTGTTAATAATAGGAATACCAGACCATTTAATGGTACTCATAAGGAATCTGTACACATACCAGGAGACAGTTGTTCAAATAGAGCAAAGAAACACTGCCAGGTTTAAAGTCAAGAAAGATGTGTGTCAGGGCTGTATCCTTGGACTGTGTCTCTTAAATTTCTATGCTGAGCAAATAATCCAAGAAGCTGGAATTTATGAAGAACACAACATTAGAATTGGAGGAAGACTCATTAACAACCTGCATTATACAGATGACACACTCTGCTTGCTGAAAGTGAAAAGGATTAGACACATTTACTGATGAAAATCAAAGACACAACCTTCAATATGATTGTGCCTCAACATCAACAAAACAAAAATCTTTACAACTGGGTGAGTATGCAACCTCATGATAAATGCAGAAAAGATTGTGCTTGTCCAAGATTCTGCTTTACATGGTTGTATCAACACCCACGAAGTAGCAGTGAAGAAATCCAAAGACATACTGCATTGGGAAAAGCTGTTGCAAAAGACCTCTTTAAGTGTTGAAATGTTAATAGATGCCTTTGAATTATGGTGCTGGTGATGAATATTGAGTATGTCGTGTACTGCCAAAAGAACCAATGGATCTATCCTAGAAGAAGTGCAACCAGAGTGCTCCTTGGAAGCAAGGATGACTGGACTGTGTCTTCAGTGTTTTGGACATTTTGTCAGGAGAGACCAATCCCTGGAGAAGGACATAGTGGTTGGGAGGATGGCCAGTCAACGAAAAAAGGAAGACCCTCAAATAGATGGATTGACATAATGTCTGCCACAGTGGGCTTAAACATAAAAAAGATCGTGTGCCTGGCACAGAATCTGGGAGTGTTTCATTCTATTATACATAGCGTCACTATGAATCAGACCCAATTTGACAGCACCTAACAACAAAACAGCTTCACATCTCATCACATCAGGCTTTATCATCAAGTAAGTTTTTGCACCAAAATTATAAATAAAATAAATGCCTTTTGCTCTTGGGGAGGTATCTAAGACCACTGGGTGGGTCTCAGGTCCATTGGGTCAATTCAGTGGGTAGCTGTCAACATAACCCAAGCATGTCAGTTCATTTGTCCTTCTCTAGGGCTGTTTCCAGGTGCTTCTTTTGTCTTTCCTTTTCTGCCTTGATCTTGCACAACCATTTATTTATTTATTTATTTATTTATTTATTTATTTATTTGGGGTAGTACTTGGGAGTCATACCCATGACCTCACACATACTTTGCAAGTGCTGTACTACTAGGCTGCACCCCCAACCCACTTTTTATTTTTTATCTTGAGTCAAGGGCTTGCTAAGTTATACACGCTGCCTGTGGCCTTGAATTAGCAATCCTCCTGCCTCTGCCCACAAGTTGCTGGGTTATAGGCATAAAGCCACCATGCCGGACTGCATTTTTAGTCACCACAAAGAATGGTTCAGGGGGCAAAAAGTTTCTAGTTCTAGATTGGCTTCATTCTGTGGCCAATCCCCATTTCTACATTCTCTTTAGGCCTGCAGTTCTCTTCACTTTCCTGTCCTCAGGCTTGGTATCCGTTCTTGCATATTCTCTCATCTGCTCAGACCTGCCTTCCTATCCAGTATCCAAACAGCAATCTGCCTTACATTTTAGGAAATGTATCTTGGTTCCACCGCATGGTTATCTCTCACATTCTGGCTAGACACCATCTTGCCATGAGCTGTAGGTTATAGCTAAGGGGATCCATGACCACCTTCCTTCTCTGTGGTAAGCTGTCCCTCACAGAAAGACACACACAGAGACATAGAAAGTTCCCACACAGTGTCACCATCTCCATGCTGCAAGCACAGCTCAGATGTGGGACAAGCCATCTGGACATTGAGGCTCTCGTGGATCATGGGCCTTTGTAGCATAATATTCTAAAGCATGGACTGTGTTAGCTCCACCCCTTTCTATATTCTGCTGGAAAGAAATTTAATATAATGATGTGCCTTTGTGGGGATACATACTGTGCACTGGCTTTAAAGAGTCTTCCGCTAATCTTTTTAGCTTTATTTAACACAGTATTTTTTAAAAATTTGTAAATACTATAAATTTAATACAAGTCAGTAAAGATGAACAAATTACATGCCAGTCAGTATGGTCAACACCAGAGATATCAAGTAAAACAAGCAGAAATCATTAAAGCAGGATGATTCTTATCACAAGGGAAAATAGATCAATATCGAAAAAAATAAGAGAATCCAGAACTCCAGCTCACTCTATAAATTTAAAATGTGAATACAAGCCTCTTCTATAAGTAGAGTTCTAATCTTTAGAAAAAAATTTCCAAATTTACATGAATGCCATGTCTCTCCTTTTTGTGTGTTACAATGGTATCACTCTTTTGGAAATACAGGGTTATAAGATTTTTCTTTAATCCATAGTCTTTGTAATAAATGGGATCCTCTTAATGTAATCGTCTTTAGTGGACAGGAAGCGTATTTTGAAATTTCCATTCTCTTGAAAGTTACAAATACTTATTGGCTTGTTTTAATAAAATAATTGTTACTGTCTTTATACATTGAATACTATTATGGTTTGTTATTAGGGGGAGCTGCCCTCAGATGGGGCAAAGGCATTTCCTTTTATAGATAATTTGTATTATCATACATTTTCTTTTCCTACTTTGTGTACTTCATGTAAATTCCTGAAATTGTACGTCCTCTGAAACATGCTTTCTTCCCAGACATCTTTGTCAGTGGTGCTAAACTGGTGCCTGTTGTCCCTAACCTGCCTCTTCATAGGACATTGAAAGTATTAAAGAGAGACAGTTCAGTGGCTCCCTGGTGTTTGTTATTGGGGGCGGGGAGGGGGGAGGAAGACAATTGTGTTTTGCTCTGAAGTGACTTCTCTCAAATGGCAAAGGAATTGGTTGAAATTTAGTCAGTGAAATAAAGTTTCTATATTAGAGTGGAGTGTTTCATCCTTTACTAGTAAAATATTTAATTTCCATCTGGCTGAGCTTTTGTATGTATCTCCTGTGTTAATTAAGAGGAGCATTTGAGGAGGTCCTGGGGCCTTGAGAATGCAACTTTGATTATGCTCACTAGAGAGGTTAATGCCTAGTTCTACAAAGCTGGAGAGGAGGTTTTGTGAAGTAAAAGCAGCCATGTCCCTAATGTGAAGTCTGACAGTCTTCGTCACCATCATCCTTAGATGTGAACTTGGCTCCGGGCTTTTTGATGATATGTCACCAACATGTGGTTTACTGATAGCTGATTTAACCGCACTGGGAATTATAGTTAAAAAGATGACATGCTCTGAAAAGCAAACCTCCTTAAATTGGAATTATTCTCAAGGTAGGAACCTGGTGACCCGGGGCCCTTCAGATAACCAGAGAGAAGGTTTAGGTAGGGGCAGGTGGGAGGAGAGAGGTGAAAATAATGATTATATCATAGATACAACTTAGTGAACACTACCTGTGTCGGGCACTTTGCAGATATTTCCTTATTTAACGTTCATGTCTGCCTTAGAGATATTCATACCGTACCCATCTCATAGATAGAATGACTAACTCTTGAAATGGTAAGAGGCTTGGCTGAGATTGAATGTTAGTACTCTGGTATTTGGGCTCTGATAGCTTCAAAATCTGAACCATAATTATTTGTATTTGATGAGTAATTTCATTGTTTTCTTTGTCATTGCTTTAGGTTGTTTTTAGAACCACTGATGGAATAGAAATAATGCTGTTAGAATCATAATTGTTGTTTATTGTATAATGGGGAAGAAAAAATCAAAAGACTCCAAATGCTCACACATGGCTGAATCACAGAAAGAAGGTGTAAAGAGGAAAGGAAATGCCAGCCATTTGTATAGAAATACCTGTGGAGAATACTCCAATTTTTACCTGGTTTGGCCATTTCGGTCAATTTTGTAGTGCTCTGTGAGAACAAATATAACATAAGCCATCATTTGCCATTCTAAATTTTTAGAAGACACATTGAAAGAAGTGAAAAGAGGTAGTTTTATCTGATTTTAATAATTTATTTTATTCCATATAATTTATTGTTGTCGTTGTTAGGTGCCATGAGTTGTGGGTTCCAATGGCTGATAGGGTTTTTAATGGCTGATTGTTTCGGGATTGCCTTGGGAGTGGATTGCCATGTCCTTCTCCCATTTTTGTGGTGCTGAGAATCGAACCTGGGACTTCAGAGACTGCAGAGTGGCGATCTACCCACTGAGCTAAATCCCAGCCCCATATAATTTGTATTATACAATAATAATGATATCATGGGCTGGGATTTAGCTCAGTTGGTAGAGTGCTGCGCTGCAGTCTCTGAGGTCTCAAGTTCAATTCCCAGCACCACAAAAATGGGAGAAGGGCCTGGCAATCCACTCTCAAGGTAATCCCGAAACAGTCACCATTGAGAACCCTATGAGGGTCGCTATGAGTCGGATACCGACTCGACGGCACCTAACAACAACAACAACAATGATATCATAAAAGCATTTAAAATGTAGTCACTTTTAATAATCTATTATATTTACTATAATAAATTCAAAAATATTATTTCAACATAAAATCAATATAAAAAGTTATCACATAAGCTGGGTGCAGTGGTGTACACCTGTAATCCCAGTGACTTGGGAGGCAGAGGCGGAGGCAGGAGGATCGAGACCAGAGGCAGTTTGTGTAATTTAGTGAGACCCAGTCTCAAAAATAAGGAAAAAAATGGGCCGGGGAGTACAACTCAGTGGTACAGCACTTGCAAAACATGCAAGAGTGAGACCCTGGGTTGAACCCCAGTACCACACACACACAAAAAAAGTTACCATTTAGTATACAAAATAAATGCAATATATCTAAATCATTGAAATTCAGTTTGTATTCTACATGGGCAGCGTATCTCTGAAGTGACCACATACATATTCCATATTTTCATGAGCCACATGCAGATAGTGGCTACTGCATGGAAACATGTAGACTTATGGATTCCAGACCACAATTGTGAAATTTACATAATAAACTAGCCAGAGGACTAATGGAAGTTCTTGTCCTGAATTTTTTTGTAGTTTTTCTCTTCCAACAGCACAAAAATAGGCTAAGGTATACAAAGTAGCCGACAGGTAGGATGAACACGTCTAAACACTTAATGTACAGCATGAAAACTAGTTAATAATAGGTTGTTTTACTAAATGAATAGAGAATAAGGTGATCTAGCCACAAGAGGCAAAAGTGGGTACCCATATAAGATATAGGATATATCAATATGTTTGACTGTAGTAACCATTTCACATCTCAGAACTTCATGTTGTATACTTTAAATGTATGCAATAAAATTTACTAAAATACATATTTACACTAATTCAGTTTTATATTGCGGCATGACTTCTTTATTGCAAAGGTGTCACCTTGAGGTATTACAGGAGCTTTTTCTTTAGAAGCTTTCTGATTTTTTCCCCTTTTCTTTTTCACAACATTTATTCCCAGTGCTTTGAGCACTATTCTCAGAATCCATTTCAGAGCTAAAGAACTCAAATAAAGCTGACTGGGGAGACCTTTGTGTAGGGAAGGTAGACACCTCCAGCAGCCAGATCAGATGCATTGTAAGTTCAGGTCAAGAGGATTTATGGGCATGTGGCTCTCCCACCCCCCACGCCCTCCCCTCTTTTTTTTGTGTGCTGTCAAAATTCGAGCAGAAAGATTTCAAGCCATCTTAAATCTAAAGCCTTTAGCAACTTCTGTAGTGCCACAGTCACTCAGAAGGGACAGTCAGAAAGATTTATAAGGAATAGAAAGAAGTCAAGTTTGAGAGAAAGTCTATTTTCTTTCTCTTTTAATCCTTGACACAGAAATTCAGAGCACCCCCACTGGGTGGACTGGGAAGGAAATTCCAAAGACCTCCCAGTCAGGATGATCCGCCTCATACTGTTTGGGGCACAGTTTGTGCTCTGTAAACATTTATTGAGATGTACAGACACCACATAGGCAAATTGACCAAGACTCTGTTTTATGTAAAAATATAAATTTCATCTCTTGAGTGTTTGAAGATGTCTTAAAAGAAAAGACTTTAAAACTCAGGTTGTATTAATACATGGAAGATTTTGGGGGTTAGTAGTAAAGTAACTTCTAAATCCTAGCTCTTACCATACAGTTCTAGCTTTGACGACTGTGTCTCTCTATTAAAGCTTTTCCTGCTTTACTTTGTAAAGTTCAGTATTTCAGGGAATTTTCTTAGTTTAGGTTTCAGTATTCACTATTCTGTGATCAAGGAAGACTAAGAGAAAAAGAACCGTTGCTTTGGTTTCCTGCCATTTTTCAGGCTGACCTGTGTTTGCTTCTGCCTTTGAGCTTGCCTTTTTTTCTGACTCTGTCTCTGTCTCCTTGTTGTATTTATTAACAGGGTAGGGGTAAACGGAATAGCATAACTGTAGAAAAATATGACCACTTTGTATATCCTGGATTCTTGTTAATCTCGCTATATGCACTGCATTAAAAGTAAGCTGTAGTCAGATAATATTTAGGAAATGCTACATAGTATGTCTTTCTCTTAATAATCTGATAATTCGAACACACAGTAGACATCTTAAACATTCCAGGAGAGAAATCTACTTGATCTTCATATAACTGGTAATCTCCTAATCTCAAATGACCATAGGACCCTTTTTATTAGTATGGCCAATGTGATGAATAACATGGCGAACACACTGGGGAAATGCTGCCCCAGATAGTTCAGTGGGTTGCTCTTCCCCATGTTAGGCTGATCTGCAGAAAAATTACTTTCAATTCCTGCCCTCCTCCCTTCTCCCTTTCTCCTCTTCGTCCTCTTTCTTCTCTTCTTTCTCCTTCTCTTCTCTTCCTCCCCCTCCCCCTCTTCCTCCTCCTCCTCCTCCCATATACCAGGGGTTGAGCCCAGGGGCTGGCAGGTGGTAGTCAAGTTCTTTACCATTGAGTCACATCCCCCAGCCCCTTTTTATATTTTACCCTGAGACAGGGTCTTGCCAAGTTACACAGGATGCTTTTGGCTTCCAACCTGCCATCCTCCTGTCTCAGCCTCCTGAGTTGCTGGGATTACATGTGTAAGCCACCATGCCTGGCTGAATTACTTGTTTATACTCTGATCTTGCTTACAAATTCTGAACAGTATGTGATCATCTGATGAGTCAACAGAGTTGTCTTGTGTGTGTGAGACAGAATGCTCTGGCCCCAGAGGCCTTTTACTTCAGCAGGTACCGAAGTCCCAAGGCTGAGGTCTGCCTGGGCTGAAGATGGCCTAGCCAGGCGGCCAGTGTTCCTGGAGCTGAGGGTGAGGGGGCAGTGACAGGAGATGCTGTCAATGATAGTCATAGTCCTAGTGTGTGAGACCTTGTGGACCAGGGAAAGTTCTGGACTTTAACTTCAGGCAAGATGACAAGTCATTGGAATGTTCCCAGCCAGAAGTGCAGTGGTATCTGGCATTTTAGGATTCCTCTGGTGGCATGTGACAGTAGAAAACACCTGTGGATACTGGGAGCCAACTGAGAAGATGAGGGTAATACTTCAGGAGAGATGGTGGCAGGAGCCAGGGATGAGGGTATTGAGAAGAGGCCCAGTTCCGCTCAATCTAAGGGGAAACATGCTTACCCCGAGGGCCATAAGGTAGTGATCTGACTTCATTTTTCTTGACTTCAAAATACAGCAATTTGAGCAAACTAATCATAGATAACTAATGAGTTATTTTGTACCATTTCATTATTTTTAAGGGAAAAAGTCTTTAAAATTTTTAAATTATGTAATATTCACATTAGTTTCATGCGTGTGATGTTCCAGTTTTCATTTTGTAATATATACTAAAGAAGAATGGAGCACAACCCTATATATTTTATTTATACTATTATACCTCTTATAAATAAAACAAATCTCTCCCCTCAGGGTGCATTTGAGTTAAGAGACATGGAATACTTTGAGTATGACCTGATATATTTGAAGAGCATATTCAGTATAGATGACCCCCTATGTCTGACAGTTTGATTTACAATTTTCACTGTTACACTGGTGTGAAAGTGATAGGAATTAGTAGGAAATATGCTGCAAGTTTGGAATTTTGATATTTTGGGGAGCAAGTGACATGTGGCATGATCCTGTGTCCATGCTGGGCAATGACAGTTAGCTGCACCTCCCCGTGAGCCTGATGATCATGCAGGAAGCCACTGCCACTCTTTAGTGGGCAGCATTGCCTAGCTAGGATGCTTGATAGGCATTTTTGACATACAGTTGGTTAATCAGGACATACTCTAGATTGAGTAATTTCTAAATTAACCATGATTATTGTCTTAAGGGGCTGGGATTTAGCTCAGCTAAATTGGTAGAGCTCTGTGCTGCAGTCTCTGAGGTCCCAAGTTCAATTCCCAGCACCACAAAAATGGGAGAAGGACCTGGCAATCCACTCCCAAGGCAATCCCGAAACAGTCAGCTATTGAAAACCCTCTGAGGGTCACTATGAGTCGGATACCTACTCGATGGCACCTAACAAAAACAACAACATTGTTTTCTCATCACATTAAATAGCAGAACTTCAATCCATCTGTGTCTTTTCCACTATTTCTACCTTGGCTCAAGGCATCACTATCTCTGATTTTGATAATTGCTACTTGCAAGGATTTTCTTGCCGCCAGCAACCTATTCTTCATACAGTAACAAAAGCTTCCTTTTGAACATTTGAATTGCATTACATTTTTTCCTTTGCTTTTAACATCTTCCAGTGTTTTCCATTCATATCTTGAATAAACTGGAAGATCTTACCTTGGCCTACAAGCCCCTACTTGGCCTGATTCTTGTTACCCTCTCCCCTCTTAAATGTCTCTCCGGCCTGTTTTCACTGGCTTTTTTGTGAGTCCACAATGTTCTCTCCCTGATAGCCCTTTCCAGGGCTCATTCTTATCCTAATCCAGTTACTTTCCTATTACCAGGTTTCATTTTCTTCATAGCACTATCACTTTTTGAAATTACTTATTGATTTGTTTACTTGTTTATTAACTTGCCTCCCCTCCACAATCCCTACACACTGCATATAAGTTTTTGGAGGAGAAGGGTCTGGCAGTTCACGGCTACATCCTGGCTGCTAATGAATAGAGCCCCAACAGGAGAAGCAGTAACACTTATTGAGAAAGGGGCATTGTTATATTATATCCCTGTCTTGTGGTGACAGTGGTTTAAAGAGTAAGATAGTAATTCCTGAGAATGGAAACTTTTAATTCACTTATTAAGAATGTGTTTTAGGAAGCAAATCTCCCTCTAAACATACCTCTCATATGCAGGATGTGAAGGCCTCAAATAAGTTAGTTGGTTACTCCCAAATAAACACATTCATCCTGTTGCTTCATGCTGTAAGGATAAAAGTTAGTTGTGTAGTTCAAAAAATGCTCTAAAGGTCTGCTCTTCTACAGTGCAACTCTTAAAATAGCAACCACTATGTGTACATATCAAGATAAATTGTTCCAATTAGTCAGTGAGGTCCAGGTTTTTGAGAGTTTTTAGTATGTACGTGAATCACTGTTGCCAAGTTAAAAGGCATGCCTTTGGAATCTTTGATTTGAGATTATTCATTTCATTCATGAGCTAAGGATATAGCCATCAAATGGTGTGTTGTTATTTCACCACAGGTGCATTTATAGAGTTGCTCCAGTGCGCCCACACAAAAGGTTAGGAGGTAGACACATTCCTCTCCTGAGCCCTGCTCCCATGCCATCCTGGTCAATGCCTTCCTCTCTGTTCACTGAAAACCAGGCATTGTGTGAAGTCCTTGGATATGTCAGTGTGAACAACACCAACAAGCCCTTTGACTTTATGGAACCTAAGACTTTCACAGATTGAATGATATCATAACAAAGCAGGCATTTTTTTTTACCTTTGAAAATCAAATTTGATTTACTTTTTTTCTCATTCCTTATTATTGATAAATGAATACAAAACAAAGATACTCACTGGCTATTCTTCCATGTTCAAATAAAATGCCATAATAACTTTGTTGTGAATGCCATACCTCTCCATTGTCCTCAGATTCTCACTATTTCCAGAATTTTCTGGAATCCCACAATAATAAGCAAATACTGGAGTCAAATAATAGATGATTTGTAGACTGTGGTAGTGACACTCCTCTCTTTCCAGTAGTTTGATCTTATTGAATAGTTTAAGGTCTTCAGGTCACCTCAGAAGTGCCTGAAATTTTACCAGTTGAGCTGAGATATTGCTGCCTATTCAGTCTAAGGAAAGAGCAAATATAAGAGTTCTAAGTGTATCAACAACAGAGAAACACTCACAATAGTGTTTCCCCTGTTGTACGTAGGGTCGCTATGAGTCGGATACCGACTCGACGGTCCCTAACAACAACCACAAGTGTATTAATACAACTCATCAGAAATGCTCTAGTGTTAGCATTATAAAGAACATAAGGTGCTAAGGAGGTCCTGTGTATTAGAACAGAATGTGGACTGGCCAGGATGAGACACACACACAGGCACACGCGCGTGCGTGCGCACACACACACACACACACACACACACACACACACACACACAGAAGGAGGGCTCACATATGTTTTGGATGAGGGTATGGATCAGGGGAGGGAAGCATTAAATCCATAGGGCACATGCTGGTTTTGTTGCTGATGAAAAGCGAGTTTTGTCACCTCCAGAAGAAATGATTGGGACCAACAGTGATGTGCGAATGGACATTGAGGGCAGGTCTTGATATTTTTGAAGGGATTCTCTTAGAAGAAGAAATCAAGTAGGTGTTTGGTGTTCCTAATAGAACCAGGACCTACAGAAGTGAACACTACTGAAGAAACTGGTTACAGCCTGGGGCACAGCAGCCAGTCCAACAGCAAACACTAGCCATGGCCTCAGCTCAGTCTTGCTGGAAACTTCCTGAACCAGGTATTGAGAAGTGAAGATACTCCACATTGAAAAACAACCCCTGGGAAAAGGAATAAGTTTGGATCTGTTGTACAACATGGTGATTACAGTTAATGACAATGTATTTTATACTTTGTCTACAGCCATACCACTCTGGTGTCTGATCCCTCCAGGTCTTGGAAGCTAAATAGAGTCAGGCCCAGTTAGTGCTTGGATGGGAGTACACCTGGGAATACTGGGTGCTGTAGGCTTGGGAGAAGGACCGCAGCCCACTTCCGAAACAATCAGCCATTGAAAACCCTATGAATAGCAGAGATATGACATAGTTCCGGGCACGGCACAGTGTTTCTTTCTGTTGTACATAGGGTCACTGTGAGTCAGACCCAGCTCAAGGGCACATAACAACAAAGACAGGAGGTTTTTGTTCTATTCTGTTTGTGGTGCAGGGGATGCAATTCAGAGCCTCACAAGTGGTACACAAGCGCTTTACCACCAAGCCACACTCCCAGCCTTAAGAGAATAAATTTTAAAATGTTCCCACCTTGATAAAATGATAAGTGTGGTGATAGATATGTTAATATCACAATATTATGCTATATATCATAAATACATGTAGTATTTTTTGTCATAAATAGAAAAAGCAATCTTAAAATTCAGATGGAAGCACAAAAGACCCTGTATAGCCAAAGCAATTCTGAGCCGAAACAGCAATGCAGGAAGCATCACATTACCTGACATCAAATTATATTACAGGGCCATAATAACAAAACTAGCTCGGTACTGGCACAAAACAGATACGAAGATCAGTGGAATCAAATAGAGGACCCAGAAATAAACCCACATAGGTACAACTACCGGATTTTTTACAAAGTTGTTAAAAACAACTACCGGATTTTTGACAAAGTTGTTAAAAACATACATTGGAGAAAAGACAGACTGTTCAACCAGTGGTGCTGGGAAAACTGGATATCCACACATACAAGAATGAAAGTAGATCCATATCTCTCACCTTGTACAAAATTCAAGATGAACCAAAGATCTTACTGTAAAACCAAACCTTTGAAACTAGTAGAAGAAAATATTGGAAACACACTTCAATCCATAGGCATAGGCAAGTACTTTCTTAAAAGGATTCTAGTATATCAAGAATTGATAAATGGGATTGCATGAAATTAAAATCTCTGCACAACAATGGAAACAATAAAGAAGGAGCCCACAGAATGGGAAAAAATCTTTCCCAACAATACATCTGGTAAGAAATTAATATCTAGGATATATGAAGAGCTCAAAAAAATACCAGAAAAAAAAAATAATCCAATCAGTAAGTAGACAGTGGAACTGAACAGTGCTCAGAAGACAAAATAAAAATGGCCAGTAAATACATGAGAAAATGTTCAACATCTTTACCTATGAGGGAAATGCAAATCAAAACTACACTGAGATTCCATCTCACTCCATTCAGAATGGCAAGGATCAACAAAACACCAACAGCTGGTAAGGGTGTGGAGAAAAAGGAACCTTTATACACTGCTGGTAGTCCTGTAAACTAGTACATCTATTATGGAAATCAGTGTGGAGGTTACAGAAAATTAAAACTAGAGCTACCATATGATCCAGCTATACCACTCCTGGGTATATACCCAAAGGAACCTAAGCCATTATACCGTAGAGACACCTGTACTTCCATGTTCACTGCAGCACTGTTCACAATTGCAAAGATATGGAATCAGCCCAGATATTCTCCAACAAATGCATGGATTTTAAAAATGTTGCATATTTGTTGTTGTTGTTAGCTGCCGTCGGGTCGGTGACCTTCATTGGGTTTTCAGTGGCTGACTGTTTCGGGATTGCCTTGGGAGTGGATTGCCGGGTCCTTCTCCCATTTTTGTGGTGCTGGGAATTGAACTCGGGACCTCAGAGACTACAGCACAGCGCTCTACCAACTGAGCTAAATCCCAGCCCAAATTTTACACAAGGAAATATTATACAGCCAGAAAGAAGATGGAGTCATGTCATTTTCAGGAAAATGGATGGAACTGGGATCATTGTTTTAAGTGAAATAAACCAAACTCAGAAAGAGAATTAGCACATTTTCACTCACATATGGAAGCTAGATTCACCATAAAGAGAAAAAATTTATATGTATGTGCATATATCTTAAGTGTATGTACGTATGTGCACATATGTCAATATATCTAACAGTGGAAAATATAAGGGGACAGATCTGAAGAAGGGGAGGAATAAGGAGGAAAGGAATAAGGATGGAGAGAACACATGCAAAGTACGTGATGCAATTGTATGAAAATCCTATAATGAGACTCATTATACTAGGTGCAAATTAAATAATAATAGAAAAATTGAAAAAAAAAATAAAAACCAACTCCTGGGGTAATAGTTGACTTTTCAAAAAGCACTTAACTGTATTTACTTAACTTCAACCCCCAGAACCGCAAAAATAAAAATAAATAAATAAAAATAAAATTAGATCTAATTTCCTACACGGACTTTGCTGCATTCTAAAGATTTTTCACAATTCACACACTTTAACATCATGGGAAAAAATAACACCACAATGAGTCTAATTTAATGTCATATCTGAGACCTTGTTAAGCGGGAACATGTAAGATGGCAGCAAATAAAAGTATAAAAATAAATTTTTTCTCAAAAGGTGAATCATGTATAGTCCTTTATTAAAAATATATTCATTACAAAACAACGTAAGCAGTTTGTGAGCTAAAGAAAGTATGTGTTTCCTGTGAACATATGATCCACTTTAGAAATGCCAGTGTGCTGTACACGATTTTATAAACTCACTTTCACTTAATTGATGACAGAGCCTCTCATTGTGTGTAAGCAGCTGTCTCTGGATTCTCAGGGCCCAGGGCCACTTGACAAGTGTGTGCCTCTGGGCATCTTTTTTTTTTTTTTTTTTTTTCCCCCCCCCGGTATTGTGGGTTGAATCCAGGGCCCTCTACTTACATGCTTTGCAAGTGCTGTACCACTGAGCTGTACCCTAGCCCTTTTTCTGTTTGTTTTGGTTTTTTTGTTTTGTTTTGTTTTTTTGAGACAGGGTTTCACCAAATTACACAGACCGCCTCTGGTCTCAAATTTGTGATCCTCCTGTCTCTGCTTCCCAAGTTGCTGGGATTTCAGGCGTGCACCACTGCATCCAGCTCCTGGGCATCCTATTTAACCTTTCCTCCCTTCTATAAACTGATGTCTGATGCTAATACTTACCTAATGACAGTTGTATGGGAATTAAAATTGTAATGTTTTAAAGTGCTTTGTGTGATGTCACTTTGTAAGTGATCAGTAAGTTTTTTTTGCTTTTCTCTCTGGTGTGGATGCAAGAATTTATTTTAACCTCACATTATTGGTAGGCATTTGGGTTCTTTCCATGGGTTCCCTTTACAAACTCCACAGCTACATGGATCATGTATCTGGGATAATCTCAGGTCTAATAGGGGCCAGGCACATGATGTGATCATGAAAGGTAGGAATGGTCTATAATGCTATTTGATTAGTTGGTGAATATAAGCCACCCTTCGTTAGAACTTCTGAGTTTTTCATAAGAAACTGGAAATCTCTGTTTGAAAAAGTCAAGAGTATATATTTATACGGACACTACAACCTCTTTGTTGCACTGTTCTTTCTTGGCCTTGTTGACATACCCATGGATGATGATACCCTTTGTGAGTTAGGGTTTCATATCCAGGATGTTTCATCTCAAAACTAAAGTTCTCTGTGTCACAGCTCACTGTGTCTGCCTCTACTGTTCTGAATTGAGAATGTTAGAGATACTGTACTAAAAGTTACCTAGTTTGATATATGATGTTATTGTATGTACATTCTCAGTCTATCATAATAATTACTTTCCCTTACCAGGGTGGAATATGCAGGCTAATAAACATCTTTAATTTGTGTATAAAGCTTAGCACATACAGATGTCTTTGTTTATTGGTTTGTTGGAGGGATGTAAGTGCTCCATTCAGATTTGAATATTGTTGTCAGATTTTCTTCCTCCGCAACCACTCCTCAAAACTAAAGTATGTGGAAAGACATGAACACACCCTTTGTTTTCTGTGGGACTAATGTATCTTTTTCTTTCTTACATATAGAGTATATAAAATGTACATGAAATTTTACTCTGAACCTCATTACTGATGTTGTGGATTTTCTGAGTTACGAAAAGTCCCCGTGAAGACCATTGTATGTTACTTTTCTCTCAGCATCCTATGGGTGGGGATCATCACTGTTTTATTAATTTCTGCAATCTCACTGCTGAGTACAGTATTGTGTGTGTTGTAAGTGAACTATTTACATTTTTCATTGAATAAAAGGATGAATCCACTGTTCTTTTCTCTAGTAAATTTGGACATATGGGTTGTCTTCCAACTCAGATTTAGAAGAACTGAATCATAAAACATTAGTATCTTCCAGTCAAATCTACTTCCAATGCGGGGCTTGGCACACCAGTACCAGTATTGATAGGCATTTCATTTTGTCATAACTAAATGGCAGGCACAATGTTTGTCACTATGTCTTGACTCCGGACATGGTAGAAAGTTCAGCAGGTGTTAGCCATCAGGCTTTGTTCAATTTAGGTAGATTATGTTGTGAATGATGGAGGCAGAAATCAGAACTGGCAGGAACTGGGATTTGAATTGGACCTTCAATTTATTTTGTGCCTCATATTCTTCTGATTGGGGACAGAACCCTGGTTTTTGGTGATAGGTAGAAAGATTGGCTCCAGGATTGATAGAGTCTTGGGTGGATTAGTAAATTGATTTGCTAAGAACTGGAATGATATGCCTTTGGGGTCTGAAATTCACCTAGCAACAGCTTGAGATAACACGCCCTATACTTTCATTTCAAAGTGTTTTGTACATGAGCTATAAGTGGCTTTTCTGTAGAACTATTAATTCTACAGAAATAACAGCTATTATTTTACTTAACAAAATACGTAATTAATTTCTAGGTGATACAGCATTTATTTCAAGGCTTTTTCTCTTTCTTGGCTATTCCCTTTCAAATACGTGCTCATCAACCTTACAGCCTGTTTATTAAAATAATATAATAAATTTAAAGCAAAATGAACTCACTTTTAAAAGAAAATGCTTCACTAATTAATTAAATTTAACCTCAAAAGACTGCAGCTTAACTTTACTGCTACATGTTATGATTAAATTACGTGTTCTAAATATTTAGTAAAACAGAAAAAAGCAAGAACAGTGCATATTATCTTGTCAGTAAATTATACTTAAAACACAACCTCAGATCAACCTCAGATATTATAAATATGTTAATAAGCATATAGTGTGGTTCCTGCCCTCATGATACTAATGAAAATCTTGGGAAATTGGAACTTGTCTTTGGCTAAAGATGGGATTCATCCAAAGTGGACTTAGAATGACATTTCCACGTCTCTCCTTTAGCACTGTTAATATAAAGGTCCTTCTCCCTTGAAATTTCAGCCAAAGACTGTTTCTTTCAGTTCTCTTCACATCTTCCTGCTGGGATTTCTCCAGCAATTTCTGTTGGTAAGTGCTCCAACTGCTTCAGAATATTCCTTACCACTGTGGACTCCTTGAATATACGTTACTTTCCAGTCTATTTATCATCTTTATTTACTTCTAAACAAACAAAATCTTTTCTTGCATGGCTGCCAAAATCACTAAAGTTCCTGAAATTTAGAAGAATCTAAAATTAGCCTGTTTGTCTCATAGGAAAACATAGGGAGATTGATCATTCTGAGATCCCAGGGTGAAGATTTGTTGTTGTTGTTGTTGTTGTTGTTAGGTGCCATCGAGTCAGTATCCAACTCATAGCGACCCTCATAGGGTTTTCAATGGCTGAGTGCTTCGGGATTGCCTTGGGAGTGGACTGCCAGGCCCTTCTCCCATTTTTGCGGTGCTGGGAATTGAACTCGGGGCCTCAGAGACTGCAGCGCAGCGCTCTACCCACTGAGCTAAATCCCAGCCCCCAGGGTGAAGATAGGCAATGCTAACTCTTGACTATAAAGAAGTTAAAACCCACTTTCCTGGTTTGTGATCAGTGTTAAAAACAACACTAGCTGTGACAGTGTTTTGGAACATTTACACCCTTGGTAAATGTAAGGTTATATATTAAAAATATATATATATACACCAATAAGATTCTGAGATACTCTACATTAAACCTTCAATAACAGTGTTATTTGACCATAATGATAGTGTTATGGGGAACGTGAATTCTCAATGTAAGGCTTATCCTAGGACATAATCTAATAATTTTCTAAAATAAGAAAGGATTCAGAGCAGCCCAGCTTCCAGTCATTTTTGGAAAGATAAATAAGGTTGTTTTGAGAGTGTCTGCTTAGTGGTTGTCAACTCTTTTAATTAAAAAAAAAAAAGATTTTGAAATCTAACTTTTTTCCTTTTTAGCTGACAGATTTCTTTTTTTATTTTTATTTTTTGGTGGTACTAGGGCATTGAACCCAGGGCCTCATGAATGCTTTGCAAGCCCTGTACCACTGAGAAACAACCAAGCTCATTTTTTATTTTTTCTCTTAGATGAGTTCTCACTAAGTTACTTAGGCTGCCTCAGGGCTCAAACTTGCAATCCTCTCGCCTCCACCTCCTAAATTGCTGGGATTACAGGTGTGCGCCATCATGCCTGGCAGCTGACAAAATTTATATGTATTTATGATGTGCTACATAATATTTTGATGTATGTGTACATTTGAGAACTTCCAGATCAAGCTAATTAGCCTGTGTATTGCCAACGCTTTTCCTAGACACCTCATGTCATCCTTTTCCAAATCCTTTTTGCATTAATTTGATACTTTGGTTTACCCCAACCTGGGAGTGGTAAGGATCCCTCTTTAGGAAGATGCTGTTACAGAACTCTTGTCTCTCTACTTTACTGCATTGTAATTTATTTGGGCAGTATTGATAATGACTACTTTTAGTTTGTTGGGTTATTGTTAGGAAAAAGGTATGAAATGTTTGTTTTTTGTGTGTACATGCTGGAGATTGAACCTAGGTCTTATGCATGCTAGGCAAGTGCAGTGCCACTGTACTAGCTCCCTGCCCTTCAACATATGCTTTTTAATGCCAGGCAACTGCAAAGGAGTGTTTGAAACTATTATTATCATTAACTGATTTAGATTTTTCATCCCATTAACCTTAGGTAGCCTGTCCTACCTGTATTTTATTAGTAGAGATAGAATGAGAAGTCTAATTAAGTCAGAGATGATCCAAGTTTATTAGCTGTGGGTAGATTATCCAGTTTATTCACTTTTCTGCAGAATCTTTAGGGTCATTTCATCCTTTGTTACCTTCTACATCCAGTGGATTTTTGAAGAAAGTAAAGAATTTTGGATTCAAGTCTTCTTTCTCTAACCTTTAACACATTATTCAGTACGTTGTTGTTGTTGTTGTCAGTGCCTCTCTGCTATTCATAGGATTTTCAGTGGCTGACTGTTTCAGCAGTGGGCTGCCAGGTTCTTCTCCCAAGCCTGCAGCACCTAGTATTTCCAGGCCGTCTCCCATCCAAGTACTAACCAGTCCCCACCCTGCTTTGCTTCTGAGATCTAACAAGATCTGACTCCAGAGTAGTAAGATTAGACTCGATCAAGTAATGAGTTCATTTAAATTCTATATAGCTGACAAATACTTTAGATTTGAATTCACAGTGTTAGGTTTAGGCTCACAAATAGGGCTTTGTTTAATGGCTTTTGGCAGGAGACTTTCCAGTTTACCAGATAATGGGAAATTATCTACAACATTTTCCATAATCATCAGTCTTGAAAAGCAGGTTGCCATCCCTGCTGTGTTGACCTAACCTGGACAGTTTTTTACCTTTAATTAGTATGAGAGTTATCTTCCCAGAGTTTGAACGTCAATACTGTGACCACATTTACAGGGGAGATCTTAATGTGGTAGGCTGGTAGTTAGACCTGAAGGTTTTCAAATGTGGGCGGTGAAGTCAAGAGTTACACCCTGTAACAAGAAATGGATTGAAGCACTAAAGATTTTAATATGTGGTGTTTTAGTTATCACTACCCAACCTTGCACTGAAAAGATGAAGTTGTTTTTTTTTTTTAAGTAAATTACCGTTCTGCATGCATATATACATATATATGGATGTACATCAACAACTATTTTTTTTTTTCCTCCTGCTGTGGCTGGCTTTTGAACCCAGGGCCTTGCAGATCTTGGCAAGTGCTCCACCACTGAGCTACACCTCTAGCCCCCCAAAACACATATTGTTGATATGGGTGTGTTAACGTTGCTCTGGGAAATTTTCTTTCACCTTTTCATTTGATGCTTGAAATTTCAGTTTTGTAATCTTGATAAATAGGAGAAGGGCCTGGCAATCCACTCCCAAGGCAATCCCGAAGCACTCAGCCATTGAAATCCTATGAGGGTCGCTATGAGTTGGATACCAACTCGATGGCACCTAACAACAACAATCTTGATAAAGTGTGGGAAGTACTCTGAAAATTTGGTGTTTATGTTCCTTTTTGTACAATAATCTTATAGGCATTATCAGTTCAATATGATGAAACAAAAAATTCCCAGTTCAAGACTTTTTTCCCTTTTTTACACTAACTAAATTTTAACCCCTGTGGTTTTTGGGGGTTTTGTTTGTTTGTTTGTTTGTTTTTTGTTTGTTTTTTAGCTGAATTCTAAATACCTCAAAGTTTCAAGGTTTTATTGTGTTGACAATCGTAAAATGGAACTATTATGGATGATCTTTGACTCTTTAAAATTTTGTTTCCTTTAGTACTGGAGGTTGAACCCATGGTCATGCTAGACAGGCGCTGTACCACTGAGCTGCACCTCTATCTAGCCCTTTTGTTTTTTATTTTGAGTCAGGTTCTTACTAAGTTGTACTGCTGCCTCTGGGCTGGAGCTTGTGATTCTTCTGCCTCCATCTCCAGGTTACCTGGCCATCTCTTTGAGTTCTTATGATGTGAATTCAATTCTAATGTTTTTTTTTTTCCAAGTATCTACTTGTCCATACCCAAAAATAAAATAAAATAAAGTCACCAAGTTTCAGAATAATTCTCTTAGAAATGAATGTAAAATTTATAAATGTTTTAGTAAAATAAAGTGTAATAAAAATGGTATATTTGGGAAGAATCTTTGGTGCAGTCTATGTATACTGTAGTTTTCAGTAAAGACCTAACAAATTTTTATTAGAGTTAGGAAAGAAAGTCTCTAGCATTGGCCTCCTCAATTATTGGCTCTTAAATGGCAAAACCATTTTTATATTCTTTCATATTTTACTGATACATTTCTAATCACAAGTTTTTCAAAAGGTTAATAGAAATTACAGTGCTTTATTGTCATGATGTTTAAATGATTTCTTTTTCAATAAAGGGTATATTATTAAAGAGAAAAATGATTTTGCAACCCATGCATTAAAGTATGCTATACCATCTGTCTTAAGCCTGGGTAATCAATGGTGTAAGTGAAGCCAGTTTATTTCTCATAGATTTACTAGCATCACTGCATAAATAGCCATAATTGAATTGATTTCTTCGGCCGAAGCAGACTTTATCACATACAAGGTTTTGATGATGACTGTATTAAATGTTGACCTTTGGTTAGTCTTGGGCTTTCTTGGATACAGAGAGTTCAGAAACTTTATGCTTAAAGATTGAAAATGCAGTGTTTTTAACATTCAAGCATTTTTTAATATTAACTCCTTTTCCTTGTTCTTTATTTCTCAGATAAGCCTTTAATTTAGTTTTTCATTCACTTGTCTAGCATGCACAAGGCTCTGGGTTCCACCCTCAGGACTACAAAAAACAAAATCAGAATACCACCACCTAGGAAGATTATCATGTAAAATAGAACATACACTGTCATTGTGCTACTAGGCAAGGTGTCTAGCATGGACAAATGAATGGTAGCAATGTTTGTTATCATTGTCTGCCGTTACTGTTTTTACTACTACTGAATTAAGACAGGACTCATTCTCTAATCATGTAGAATAAGCATAGGTATCCTCTGAGGAAAAAAAGGCATTTTACAATTCAAATTATTTTACCCCTCCATGACTATTGAGTGGGGCTGGGATTTAGCTCAGTTGGTAGAGTACTGCACTGCAGTCTCTGAGGCCCCGAGTTCAATTCCTAGCACCGCAAAAATGGGAGAAGGACCTGGCAATCCACTCCCAAGGCAATCCCGAGAAACAGTCAGCTATTGAAAACCCCATGAGGGTCGCTATGAGTCGGATACTGACTAGATGGCACCTAACAACAACAACAATGACTATTGAGTAGGGCAAATTGGGACTAAAGCTCATTATGTTAATTACAGTGATTTTTCTGGAAATGATTTTAAAAGCTGCAGTTTAATAGGGCAGAAGAGACCTATGTCCTGAGCAGATCCACCTCTAGAAAACATTGAGGGGGAGGAAATTTGTGTTCCACTTAGCGGTCTAACTGCACTGAGACCCGTCTCCCATCCCTGAACTGCACTGTGGACACTTAAGTCTGATTCCAAGGCTAGAAAGCAGGTGACGCCCTCACTTATACTTTGGAGCCATAACATTCCTTCTACCCGACACCTTCCCAAAATTCTTTTTTATTTATTTATTATTATTTTTTTTAATATACATCATAATGTGATTCATTTTCACATGCTTTTCATTGTGACAATTTTCATATATGCAATTTGATAAACATTATTCATATAGGTTACCCCTTACCCTCCTCTGTTTTCCCCCCTCCCCCCCTTCCCATCTAAGTTTCCCATCCAAGTTTTCTCTATCTTTTACTATGTAGTATTTTTCTATATGTCCTTGGGTTCCATTTCTGTTTAAGATAGAAACTTTTCCTGTAGTGGTCTTTGTTTCTATCTTGTTAGAACAATTACATGCGATTTCTAGTCCATTTATATTGACCTCATTCTTATCTTCCCTCCGCCCCTTTTAATGTGATCTGACCTTTGAGTAGGATTTTTCCTTCTTGTAATTTTGAGTCAGCTCCCTCATATGAATGAGAACATGTGTTGTTTCTCTTTCTGATCTTGTGTTCGTTCACTTAAAATAATTTTTTCTAATTCCATCCATTTTGCTGCGAATGACCCTATTTCATTTTTCTTGATTGCTGAATAGTACTCCATTGTGTATATATACCATAGTTTTTTATCCATTCTTCTGTTGAAGGGCACTTTGGTTGATTCCAAATCTTTGCTATTGTGAAAAGCGCTGCATTGAACATGGAGATGCAGGTGTCTCTGTGGTATGATGACCCATCTCCCTTTGGGTAAATTCCCAATAGTGTTATAGCTGGGTCATATGGTAGATCCATTTTTAGTTTTTGAGGTACCTCCATATTGATTTCCATAGTGGTTGCACCAATTTACAGCTCCACCAACAATGTAAAAGTGTTCCCTTTTCCCTGCAACCTCGCCAGCATTTGTTCTTGTTTGTTTTGTTGATCTTGGCCATTCTTACTGGTGTAAGGTGAAATCTCAGCGTTGTTTTGATTTGCATTTCCCTAATGGCTAGGGATATTGAGCACTTTTTCATGTGTTTCATGGCTTTATGGACCTCTTCATTTGAGAACTGTCTACTCAGTTCCTTTGCCCATTTGTGTATTGGGTTGTTTGGTTTTGGTTTTTTTTTTTTTCTTGAGTTCCTTATAAATTCTAGTAATTAGACCTTTGTCAGATGTATAAAATGCGAAGATTTTTTCCCATTCCGTGGAGGTTTCCTTGACTCTCTTAATTGTTTCTTTTGCTGTACAGAAGCTTCTTAATTTCATGTGGTCCCATTTATCTATTCTTGCTGCAATTTCTTGAGCGATTGGGGTCCTATTAAGGAAATCTTTTCCAATGCCTATATGATGGAATGTATTGCCTATCTTGCCTTCTACAAGTTTTAAATTTTCTGGTTTATGCTAGTCCATAAGAGCTCCCTCAACAAGTTCAAGAAAATTGAAATTATCCCCTGTTCCTTATCAGATCATAATGGGATAAAATTGGAGCTCAAGAGCATGAATAATTCCAGAAACTTTACAAACTCATGGAGACTGAATAATTCACTACTGAATGACCCATGGATTGTTGCTGAAATCAAATTGGAATTTAAAAAATTCCTACAATCAAATGATGATGAAAACACATCATATCAAAACATATGGGATACAGCAAAGGCAGTTTTAAGAGGGAAGTTCATAGCATTAAGTGCCTTCATCAATAAAATAAAAATGAGACAAATAAATGACCTATTGACACAGCTTAAGACGCTAGAAATCCAACAAAAAAACAACTCTAAATGGAACATACAGAGGGAAATTACAAAAATAAAGGGAGAAATATCTCAATTAGAATCTAAAGAGATAATTCAAAAAATTAATAAGACTAAGAGCTGGTTCTTTGAAAAGTTTAATAAAATAGACACCCCTCTGGCTAACCTCATCAAAAAGAAAAAGGAAAAATCTAACATAGTACGGATTATGAAAGATCCATAACCACCGACTCCAACAAAATACACAAAATTGTCAGGGATTACTATGAGAGACTGTATTCCCAAAAATATGAAAATGCAGAAGAAATGGACAAATTTATTAACACGTATGACCTACCAAAACTATCCCCAGAAGACATAACTGACCTAAACAAGCCCATTACCTATACAGAAATAGAAAAGGTAATTAAAA
>VMDO01011906.1:0-64630 GCA_007922755.1 Pedetes capensis | reverse complement strand
ATTTCCTTCTCTTCTTCTTTGGAATTGGTATAAAGAAAGGCTATTGATTTTTGTATGTTGATTTTGTAGCCTGCAACTTTGCTGAAGGAATTAATTAGGTCCAGAAGTTTTTTGATTGAGGTTTTGGGGTCTTTCAAGTATAAAATCATATCATCTGCAAATAATGATAATTTGACCTCTTCCTTGCCAATCTGTATCCGAAAGGAGAAACTTTCTTAGCCACAATTGTGCATGGGGTGGGGCCTCTTGGAGCAATCAAAGAAATGATCCCAGTAAATAACAATAGGCTCTAGGGCCAAGCAGGCTCTGCAAACCACACCAGGTTCTGCAGACATGGACAGAGTCCTTGTGTTGAAGGCTATGTAGCAATAGGAGTGAGGGCACCACAGGAGGCACTAGGGCCACGTTCTGCTTACCTTAGCAGTAAAGACAGGAGCTTTGCTCCAACCAGTGGTTTTGCCTTCATGAAGGAGTCAGGGGCCCACAAGCCCTGCCCACCTCGTCTCGCAGTGCTCAGCTCTCTCCAGCACCCTGTCTGCCTAGTGGACTCCCCTTTAGCAGGCTGCTGGGGAAGAGGACTAGGTCTGGGGACCCATATGGAGCACCATGGGGAGCTGGCTGGGGTAGGGAGGATTCCTAGGGGGTGGTGGTACAGCTAGCTAGGGGATGAGGTAGTTTGGTGACCCATAGCCGTGGGCAGGCGAGGCTCTGTGGGCCCGGCTGGGGGCCCCCTGAGCTCCTCAGCCTGGGTTGCAGAGGAGGGAGGGGTGGGTGTCAGGAACAAATGTTTCCAAATGGAAAATGATGAAATCTTTCTGGAAAGCTGACTTTCCCAGCTCTGGTGGGTATGGCTGATGAGGGGAAACCTGAGCCCTGTGGGCAGGCAGGGGGGTCCAGCAGCAGGGGATCAGACGCGCCTCTCTGTGACAGAGTCCTAGGAAGCCATTCCAGTGTGTGGTGGGCCCACCGCCCGTGGGCAGCCGGGTGGGGTGGGGAGTGATTGGTTGAGTTCACTTTACCCATGGCCCCTGCAGTCTAAGTCCAACCCAACGGACAGAGTGATGTGAGGCAACAAAGTCAGTTCCTATTCCTCCACATTCCCATATCCCTTAGAATCAAGGCCAATGTCTGTATTATGACCTGCAAGGCCCCACAAAATCCCACCATATTAGCACCCTGCCCCTCACTCACTCTGTTCCAGCCTCCTTATTCCTCTGGTATGCTGGGCACACACTTGCCTCAGGGCCTTTGCAATGCCTGTTCCCTCTGCCTGAATGCACTTCCCCTAGATACCCTCATGGCTTACAACCGCAACTCTTTGAAGTCTTAATTTAAATGTCATCTTCTCAATGAGGACTTCACTGGCCCCCCTATTTTATGATGCAACCTGATCTCCCCACCCACCCTGGCACCTCTACTCTGTATTACCAGGCTTTGCTTTTCTTCAGATCCCTTCTAATCTTGTAATGTGTTTGTACTGTGAGAAAATGGGGGTCCCCCAGAAATAAGTCCTCATCCTATGACTATTGTGTGTTGGATAGCATTCCTCCCCCTGTTCATAGCAACCTGAGACCTCAGAATATATCCTAATTTGGAAACAGGGTTTTTGCAGGTATAATTAAGGATTGTAAGATGACATGATTCTGGATTTCAGATGGGTGCTAAATCCAGTGACTAATGTTTTTATAAGACACAGACATAGGAACCAAGGCCTCCTGAAGATGGTGGTGATGCAGCCACCAGCTAAGAAGCTCCAGAGACTTTCCAGAGTAGCCACCAGGTAGTAAATCAGGAAAAATGTAACCTTCAGTATGGACTGCGACTAAACATCAACAAAATAAAAAATCCTTACAACTGGGTCAATATGCAACTTCACAATAAATGGAGAAAAGATTGAGGTTGTCCATGATTTTGTTTTACTTGGTTCTACAATCAACACCCACAGAAGCAGCAGTCAAGAAATCAAAAGATGCATTGCTTTGGGAAAAACTGTGGCAAAAGATCTCTTTAAAGTATTGAAAAATAAAGATGTCACATTGAAGATAAAGGTGTGCCTGACTCATGCCATGATATTTTCAGTCACATCATATGGTTGTAAAAGCCGGACATTGAACGAGGAAGACAGGAGAAGAATTGATGCTTTTGAATTATGATGATGGAGATGATTATTGAATATACCATGGACTGGCAAAAAAACCCAACAGATTTGTCCTAGAAGAAGTGCAACCAGAGTGCTCCTTGGAAGCAAGGATGACTAGATTGCATCTAACATATTTTGGACATGTAGTCAGGAGGGGCCAATCCCTGGAGAAGAACATCATGTTTGGCAGAGTGGCAGGTCAACAAAAAAAGGGAAAACCCTCCACTAGATGGATTGACACAGTGTCTACAACAATGGGCTTAAACATAAACAAGATCGTGTACCTGGCACAGAATTGGGGAGTGTTTTGTTCTGCTGTACATAGGGTTTCTGTGAGTCGGACCTTACTTGACAACACCTAACAACAAGAACAACAGCAGATCTCAGGAGGAAGTGGGGTCCTGCTGACACCTTGATCTTGGATGCTGGCCTCCAGAGCTGTGAAGAAGTAAACTTCTGTTGTTCTAGGCCACTGAGTGTGTGGTGACTTGTTATGGCAGCTACAGAACCTAACACCTCACTCCATAGTTTACTTGCAGTTGTTGTTAGGTGTTGTCGAGTTGGATCCAACTCATATTGATTCTGTGTGAAACAGAGGAAACTGCTCTCCAACACTGTGCCACAAACACAATCTTTTTATGTTTGAGCCCAATGTTGTGGTCACTACATTTCTTCTCTCTTTGAGTTGTGCCACATCAGCAAAAGGAGATCCCAGGGGCTTTACTCCATTCCTGTCATTAGGGTCGGCTCTACATTGAGGAGGTGTCTGTCAGCTTGTTTTGCTGTGAGGGCTTGTGTGCAGCTGTGATGCTGAAAGCTGTGCCACCAGTATTTCAGATACCAGAAGGGCCACCAATGGTGGACAGGTTTCAGCTGAGCTTCCAGACTAAAACAGACTAGGGAGAAGGACCTGGCAGCCCACTCCTGAAACAATTAACCACTGAAGACCTTGTGAATAGCAGAGAAACACTGTCAGATATAGTGCTGGAAAAAGTACTTGTAGACTCTATTATCTCTATCCCCTGGCCCAAAATCTGAGCTCTGACAGGACAGGAGTTTTTGTTTACTTTGCTCATTTGACATATCCTTGGTGACAAGCACAGTGCTAGCATCCAGCAGGTGCAACATCAACCTGTGTCATCTGGCCAAGTGAGTAAGTCAGATAAAAGCAGGGGTATAGGAACCCTATCCTCAGAGGACCAACTTGGTGGCCAGCACCCAGTGTTCAGTCCAGCTCCATGTATTGGGAACTTAGCACCTATGCAAGGGACTGTCTAGAAGAGGAGAGTGAGACCTGGACCCCAGTAACCAGCCCCTGGGGCAGGTGGCCTCTGCTCCTCATAGAGAACTGGGCAGAGCCCTTCCTGTGGCCAGGCAGCCTCTGCTCAGGCTCGGTCCCAGTGAGAGCCTCTGTGGGATGCACCCTTGCAAGGAGTGGGTGCCCCCTGCCGCAGCCCACAGCCAAGCAAGGAATCTCCAGGTGAATTTCAGAACCTTAACAGTTGGTACAAAGAGGCCCGACCCCTCCTCCCCTGCCTGTTCAGCCCTAATCCCAGCCAACCCTGCTGCAGGCCAGGCCTCTGTAGGCAGAAATTGGGAGGAAATTGGCAAAAAATCCCAAACTGGGAAAATGGCTTTTGAAGATCTGGTTTGTAAATTAGAAATCTAGGGAAAATGAAAGTAACTTGATCGGACATTTGTAGAAAACCCTTCACAAACCCCCCCGAACCTGATTGGACAATTGGACTCAAAGCTGATTGGCTCAGGCCATTCCGTGGGCGAGCTATATAAGGAGCTACACTGCAGCAATTCACTCTCTCTGCGGCAACCATCAACAAAGAAAGAACTCTCTCTCTCTCTCTCTCTCTCTCTCTCCCTCCCTCTCTCTCTCTCCCAGACCACTGACGAAGAAAGATCACTCTCTCTCATCCAGACCTTTGGTAAGGAAACAACTCTCTCTCACCCAGACCATTGTCAAGGAAACAGCTCTCTCTCTATCTGCCCACCAACAAAGCAAGAACTCTCTCCTCGTGACCACCCAGACCACCAACACAGAAGCATCGGCCCTTGAGGCAGTATAAGAGCTGCTAGCACTTAAAGCTGTATGCTTTGGGTTTTCTCTCCACCCTGATAAGGGCAGAGAAATAAAGAGCTGTGTTTGTCCTCGCAAGGCAAAAGCACCCAAGGCTTTTCCTTTCTCCCATCTCCTAGGTGTCCCGAGGCCCACAGGAGTCTGAGCCCCTTACCAGAGGGTCCTGAGTGAAATGTGTTTAGTATATGTGTGCGTGGCAGCGCCGCCCATCTGAACATCTGGCCCAGACCGGGAGGTGTGGGCCCTACAGGCCTCCATGGTCAACATGAGCAGAGGACTGGGGAAGGCCATGGTCTGGGGGCTGATGGTAGAGAGCCCCAGGAGTGGGGGTGGGCCTCATCTATCTCGGAGTGTCCAGGTCCACCTGATGCTGTTCTGACTTTCTTACATCACTCAGGCCCCTCTGGTGGGGCAGATGGCCAAAGTCCTTGACACTCCTTCCATCAAGAGGTGGAGTCCTTTGCCCTCCTCTTGAAACTGACTTGGCTTTGAGACTTGCTTTGACCAAGAAAATGTAGCAAAGCCAAGCACAGTGGCGCATGCCGGTAATCCTAGCACTTGGGAGGCTGGAGCAGGAGCATCATGAGTTCAAGGCCAGCTTAGACTACTACATAGCTAGACCTTGTCTCAAAAACCCAAGGGTTGGCTCAGTGATAGAGCCCTTCCCTAGCATGATCAAGGACTTAGGTTCCTTCCCCAGCAATGAAATAAATAAATATAAAAGAAGAAAATGCAATGGAAGTGCTCCTGTGTGGTTCCAGGCTCAGCCCCAAGAGGCCTGGCTAGAACTAAGCCAGCCACTAAGCCCTAAGGAAGCTCAGCTGTTCTGCTGCTAGGGTATAAGAAACAGGGTAGAAGAGAATGGAGGCCTCAGAGCTGTGAATGAAGCCAGCTAGGACCTCCCAACTGCATGCCGCTGAAGACCTGGCCTGATCCTGGGTCAGCCTTGCACACAGCCAGGATCCCAGCCAGGACTGTGCGGAGTTAGGATACCACTGTTTTAGGCTCCCCATTTGGCAGCGGCTCCCTTTGTAGCCATAGAAAGCTGGAGGGCTGCATTTCAGAGGCCTGGTGACTCTAGCCTGGTAGAATTTCTGAGACCTTAGCTACAAGCTGGTTCCACAGGGAGTGTGGAGAGACACACATCTCAGACGGCAGTCACAGGTCTTGTGCTGCAAGGAGCTCATCTGTCCTAGAATTCTGATGTCCAGGGAAGCCACACCCAGCCCCTTTTTGGCTTCCCTATCCTGTCGTTCCCATCAGAAGGTTTTCTCTGTAGCCCAGGCCTTGGGCCCCAGGAGCCTGAGCAGATGGGCCAGAGCCAGCCAAAGTGTCTGGGGCCTCCTGTGGCCTCTGAGGACAAAGTCCCTTTGGTCCCTCCTGGGGGTTTCTGGGCTGCTGGGAATATGGGAAGCAGTTTGAGCCTCCCACATAGGTGGTCTATCCCTGGCTTCTCTCTCCACGGGGGAGCCCTTGGGGTGTTCATGCCTATGGAGCCAGCCAGGATGAGCATCTGTACCCTGAGATGGTCCTTGTGCTTCTGCCTGTCACTAGGGCAGATTCATCCACCCCAGCTGGTGATTCCTCAGGTCTTCACCTGCCCTGCCCACTTCCTCAGACCCACCCCAAACCCCCAAGCCCCAGCTACGGATGGGAGATTCTCCATGTGACCTGGAGCAAGCCACCACTACCACTCGCAGGAAGAGTGCTAGGTGCCTCCTCAGCTCTGTCCCTGGGCTCTGCTGTCCTGGCTTTCTCTCAGCGGCTCCCTCCACCCTTTCTTCCTCTCTCCTCTTGGGTACGCTCAGGAATCCGTTGGCCCCCCTATGCCCTTGTCTCTCCAACCGGAGTTTTGCTTTGCAGGGTATCTATGAGGATTATGAGGCAGTGGGAGGGAGGAGCAGAAGGAGCATCTAATGGCCTGAGCAGAGGATCACAGGTGAGAAACAATCAGACCTTTTGCTCTCTGTATCTGTGGGCTCTGTACCCACAGATTCATTCAACCATGGATCAAAAACACTTAGAAAAAAATGGCACTTTTACTACTTTTTTTTTCCTTCTCATTGTTCCCTGAACAATACAGCATAATAACTGTTTACATAGTACTCACACTGAATCAGGTGCGACTATTAATCTAGAGATGATTGAAGGGTATGGAAGATGTGTGTAACGTCATATGCAAATCCTATGCCATTTTATCCCTGCAGCGATAGCACTGTGGCATCCTATCCTGTCAGATCTCAGAAGCTAAGCAGGGTCAGGCCTGATTAGTACTTGGATGGGAGACCACCTGGGAACACCAGGTGCTGTAGGCTTGGGAGAATGACCCAGCAACCCACTCCCAAAATCCAATCTGCCATTGAAAACCCTGTGAATAGCAGAGACACACAATAGTGTTTTGCCTATTGTATGTAGGGTCGCTATGAGTTGAACACCGACTCGACGCCACCTAACAACACAACAACATGCCATTCTATAAGAGATCTGTGCATCCGTGGCTTTTAATATTCATGGGGGTCCTGGAACCGATCTCCTGTAGGTGAAGAGGAACAGCTGTACCTGGTCTTAAGTGGTGGGTTCCCACCTGTGTGTCTGTCTTAAGCCTAGGCACCCACTCTGCTCCCCCCATGCCTGTGCTCCGCACCTACCATGGGACACACGTGACTCACGCACTTGGCCTGTCTCATGTCTCGGTGATGCGGTGCACCTGTGCCCAGCAGGCAGCAAGGTGGTGCAGCCGGGCCCTGGGTAAACATCCTCCCTCCACTGCAGTGTGAATGCGGATGGTTCTCTCTTGTGCAGTGGACAATGGCCACCTTGTGTGAGTGAGCAGGAAAAGTAGATACTTCTAATTGCTGATCTGGGCTGAGCCCCAAACAGGCCTGGAAAGGGCCAGACAACAGGGGGCCCTGGAAACCAGTGCCAATGCCTAGAGGTAGATGGGCAGGCAGCAGGGCGCCGGGGTGCGGCCCAGGGAAAAAGTGGAGACACTGAGCCCGGAGAAAGTGGAGTTTCTGCTTGGGAATGAGCTGCTTAAGAAATGAAGTGCAGCTGGCTGGGCAGGAAATGAACACAAGGGGAGAGAGGGCTTGGAGGGGCTGGGAGCGGAGTGGCTCCCTGGGAGGGGTCTGGCTGCAGTTCCAGGCAGAGGGGGTTTTGCTTCCTTCCGGCCCCAGGCCCCCCTGGCTAGGGAAGCACTTAAGGAGTGAAGCCAGATGGGTCCTGGAGCTGGACAAAGCGGAGTGCGCCTCTGAAACCCTGCTGGGTAATTGGGATTTGCCTATTTCCATAGTGAAGGCCAGGCTCTGAGCTTCCTGTAACTCTAGGGCAATAGTTTTCATACTCTGAAAAGCTGGATCTGCAGAACATGACTGAAATTGCTGTTGACTTTGTGCAGCCACAAAGACAGGGGCCTGGACCAGCCGGTGAGTGAGCCCACCATACTGTGGTGTTCCGATCCATGTGGGCTTTCTGGGCCCTGTGGAGGTGCACTGAGATGGCACCTGTCAGTCTGGAGCCCCGCCCCATGCTTCCCACCAGAAACCACTTCCCACCAGAAACCCCCCGTGGACACCTGTGGAACCCCAGCAATGAAGCCCCTGGTAGCACTTTTGTTGAATGGGGGCACAGAGACCAATGGACACATTTTGCCCTCCTGGGAGGACAGAGTTGAGACATTTCATAAGGCTCTTTAGATATACCTGTGGGGGCTGCACTACTCACGAGCAGGGGTGGTCGGCCTGATGACACATCCTTACCTGGGCTGATCCTTCCCCTGGCTTCATCCTCCCTACCCTCATCCCTCACTCCTGCCTCCCTGGGATCACTCCTGGAATTGGTGACCTGCACCTGAGTTGATATGCACTCAGGCAATAGTTTTAGTGGAAACAGGCTAAGAGGCACTGGCTCTGAAAGGGCCCATTGTTGGGGGGCCAGGATGGAGAGGGTAGTGAGCATGGAAGGCATCCAGGCCTGTAGGAGGGAGTCCCTAGGTCCTTCCCTAATTGTTATTGTTAGGTGCCATCGAGTCATGTCCGACTCATAGCGACCCTCATAGTGTTTTCAATAGCTGATTGTTCTGGGATTGCCTCGGGAATGGATTGCCAGGCCCTTGTCCCACTTTTGTGGTGTTGGGAATTGAACTCGGGACCTCAGAGACTGCATAGCAGCACTCTACCAACTGAGCTAAATCCCACCCCATCCTTTCCTAATAGTGGTGTTTTAAAGAACAGCTCTAGGCTGCACTCAGTAACCATGCACCCATATTTGCCTTGCTGCCAAGGTCTCTCCCAAGTGTGAGCACCTTGGACCCTGATGCCCAAGGGCCTGCCTCGAAGCTGGCACTTCAAATAATTAGCATTTTTTGTTTTTGTTTTTTCTGGTACTAGGGGTTGAACCCAGGGCCTCACACATGCTTTGCGAGTACTCTACCATTGAGCTGCAGTCCCAGCTTATTTTTTTACTTTCTTTTCTGAGACAGGATCTCATTAAGTTACACAGGTTGCCTCTAGCCTTGAACTTGCATTGATCCTTCTGCCTCAGCCTTCTGAGTGCTGGGATTACAGATATGAGCCACTATGCCTGGCAGCTTGATTAGCATATGTTATACCAATAGTTGGTGCAAGCGCATCCTGGCTCCCAGGGTCCTGCCTTGGGGTGGTGAGGGCCCTGGCTGGGCCTCTGTGCATGACCCTGGGAGGCAGGGCCTTGTGTCCTCCAGCCAGGCTCATAGCTTGTTCCTCTGAGGGCCTCATGTAGGACAAAGAGTCCATGACACCAGCCGAACGGGATCTGAGACAGCCCTGCCTCCTTTTCCCAAGGCTGGAGGGATAGTAGGGTTGGTGTTCCGGGTCCCCTGTCCAGTGGGCCTATAGCCAGGACCCTGGTGGGTGGAAAGATGGATTACCAGGGGCTCAGTGGTGTCCCCACTGCAGAAATGCCTCATTTCCTCTGGCCTTTGGGGCAGGAGGCAGTCATGGTTTCCTCCCCCACATCCCTGTGCGGACTGTGGCTGGCCCCAGTCACCACTGCCTCCTCTTCTGCAAGGGTCTCCCTGCATGGCAGGCTTGGCTTCTGGCTGGGGCAGAAGGGAGGCCCTGGCCTCCAGCCACCCTGCTTCCTCCTGGACCCCCATGCTGCTCTGGGTAACTGGCCCTCTAGCCCTTCTCTGGCCTCCACCACGGGGGCTGGGCAGATGTGAATGCAGAAGTGGGGAACCCATGCCTGGACGGAGCAGGGGCTGGGCGGCCTGGTTAAGGGACTGTGTAGGATCACAGATAATATGTGGGGCCTCAGAGGGGATCAGGCAGGGCCCTCCCTGTGGCCTCAGCTACTCAAAGCCCTGGCAAGGCCCAGCACCCATGGAGTGAGGGAAGCCTTTGAAACCACCCTGGTATATCTCCCTGTGACCTCCAGAGTCCCTCACAGTCAGGTTTCTGTAGATCACAGGGAGCAGTGTGACCCCGTCCAGTGGCCGACCCCTTAGCTTTTGAAGACTGGGTCTGTGGTAGCCCCCCTTTCTTTTTTCTTAAACTGGGGAGAGTGGGGAGTCTGGTCCAGAGCCTTCAAGAGCAGGTTTGAATCTGGCTTTACCACCCATTAGCTGGTTGGCCTCTGAGGCTCAGTTTCCTCGGCTGTGGGAGGGGGATAGTAATGTGACCCCCAGTAAGTCTGGCATGAAGGGCACCTGAGGTGGTGAGCATGAAAGGCATCCGTGCCCACCCTGCCCTTCTCTCCTTGGGCGATGGCCAGGCTTCCCATCCACCCCTCTGCTGGGAATGCCCCCAGGGACCAGCGTCTTTTTGGAGTGGGGCGCTCAGTGGAAGCAGAGGGGCAGTGACCTTGCTTGTTTCCCCCCATCTAGGTCTCCAGCCCATCCTCATCTGGTGATCAGGTGATCTCCTGCCCCGTAGAGGGATGCGGGCAGAATATGGAGGCTGACGTAAGGTGGAGGAGGAGTCCCTCAGGGAGGCATCAGGCTGGGTCCTCAGATCCCCACTGCTAAGGCCCCGGCCACCATGGGAGGCTAGGGCAGAGTGGGCTTCCCTCTAATATTTGTCCCTTGGCCAAAGGCCAGACCTCGTACTCCCCCCACTTACCGGCATTACCTGTCACAGCCCTGGCCTGCAGGACCATGCCATCTCCACGCCACCACATGACGGACAGTGACTTGGTTTGGCTCCATCACTGTGGGAGCTGCCCTCCCTAAGTTTGAAGTCGATTTGTCATCTTCAATCCATCAGTGACCCAAAAGAATTTTTGGGGTGTTTCCTCTTTTTAGGGTACGAGGAGAGGAAAGGGAAGCCAGGTTTGCACACCCTGGGACTGGGACCTGCCTGAGCTTGGACAGTTCTGGGTCAGGGCACTCTCTGTACTTGCAGGCAGTGCCTCTGACTTCTCAGCAGCACCATGAGCGGCTGCCATGGACCAAATCCACTCCCTGGTGTCCCTCCCCGTGGCTACCTCTTCTCTGCTGTCCTATCTCTCTCTCCCATGATTTCATGAGGTTGGCGTCTCCTTCTTCTGCCTGGGTCTATAGGTGCATGGGACCCCATCATCCCTGAAGCTTCTGCTGCCTCCAGTCCCTCCTGGTGGGGACAGCAGGACCAGGGATGAGGGGCAGGTGCTCTAGGGTAGGGATCCCCAACCCCTGGTCCATGGCCTTTTAGTACCGGGGCCACACAGCCTGAGGTGAAGCTTCATGTGTACCTGCAGCCACTCCCCATCGTTCACATTACCACCTGAGCTCTGTGGAAAATTTGTCTTCCATGAAACTGGTCCCTGTGCCAAAAAGGTCAGAGATTGCTACTGTAGAAGATGTGTGGCAGATTTTTTTCCAAAAGTGGACATGACAAGATCTCCTGTCCTGCAGTTCTTCTAGAACCTTGCCACACTCCTGTCCACCTGTGGAGTGGGATTCTCTTCCTCTTAAATCTGGGTGAGTTTATGACTTGCTTGTGGCCCATAGAATGCTACAGAACAGACACTGCCTGACTCAGAACCTAGCCCAGAAAAAATGAAAAAATACTCCTTGTTGGTTGCACTGCTGCCCCGAGGCTAACATACTGTGAGGAAGCCCAGGCTAGCTGTGTGGAGAGACTCCATGGGGACATGCTGAGACTCCATGGAGGGAGAGTGAAGCTCAGCCAGCCCGTGCTGCCACAGCCTTAGCCACTGTCTGGCTGAAGCTGCAGGAAAAATGTCCAGCTGAGCCCTTCCCCACAGGCCCATGCAAGGATATAAGATAGCTGTTGTCTAAACCAGTCCATTCTGGAGTGATCTGTTATGAAGCAGTAGATGCCTAGGCAGGATGCAAGAGGCTTCATTTGTGGTGGGGTGTGAAACGCATCCCTTTGCCACTGCCTAGCCCTGCTTGACTCTGGGCATGTGGCTCTCCCTCTCTAGGCCTTATTTTCTTCTCTGAACAGTGGCCGGCCATGCAGTGCCTTCTGTCCTTTCCTGTACACCGTCAGCAATAACTCTGCGTAGCACACTTGCTGCCCACTGAAGTCTTCTGTACAAGCCCTTGCTCCCCACAAAGTTCCTGTTCTCCAAACACCACCTCCCTCCTGAAGTTGCCCTGAATTCTCCCTGGTGGGGTGCCCAGCACATGGCCACTCTAGCCCCTTCTCCATGGTGCTGGGTCCTGTGTCGTGGTTCTCAGGGCTCTTGCCTTTTCCTCCCGCCAGATGGTGAATTCTTGGGCACCTTTCAAGGGCTTTCTCTTCTGGGCTCCCCCCAGCTTGAGACCCAGTGCCTGGAGCATGGCAGACACCTCCCTTGCCTGTCCACCCCCTAACCTTAAAACTAAGAACACGTGAATGAAAGCTGTTGACCTTCGCTCTGATTGTTATTATTGAGCACTTACTACGTGCCAGGCATCTGTTGAGTTCTTTTTTTTTTTTTTTTCTCGTACTGGGGGTTGAACCGAGGGCCTCACCCTTGCATGCTTTGCAAGTGCTGGACCACTGAGCTGCACCCTCAGCCCATTTTTTTTTTACTTTTTGAGACAGGGTCTTGCTAAGTTTTGCAGACTGCCTCTGGGCTCGAACTTGCGATCCTCCTGCCTCCGCCTCCCAAGTCTCTGGGATTACAGGTGTGCGCCACCGTGCCTGGCTCATTCTGCTGAGTTCTTTACAAACATCACCTGACTTCATCTCCATCACAGCCTTGTGAGGCGAGAAGCATTTTTGACCCTATGTGACAGCTGAGGAAATGGAAGCACAGGAAGTTTAGGTAAGTTGTCCAAGGTCATTCAGCTAATAAAAGGCTGACCCAAGATTGGAGCCCAGGGAGTGTGTGCTGTTTATTTGTTTGTTTATTTATTTTGTAGTACTTGGGGTTGAACCCAGGGCCTCATAGACGCTTTGCTACCACTCTACCACTGAGCTGCACCCCTAGCCCATTTTCCTTTTTATTTTGAGACAGGGTCTTGCTAAGTTACGCAGGCTCCCTCTGGTTTCGAACCCTCGATCCTCCTGCCTCTACCTCCCGAGTTGCTGGGATAGCAAGCGTGTGCCACCATGCCTGGCTGGGGATGTGTGCTTAGTCACCACACTGTGGTGCAGTTTGTCATCCTTGTTGTATGGATGAGGAAAACAGATTGAAGATGTCTAGCAGGCTGCCTGGTCTCCTCACTGGTAAGGGGAGGAACTGGGATTTGGATTTAGTTGTCTGCAAAGGTGGGGTCCCTAAATACTGGGCTCCCTTGGCCCAAAGCAGGGCCTCCCGTGCCCTCCCTGCTCAGGTGAATGTGGTCAGCTCCCTTTGAGAAGGTAGGTGGGGGACACAGGTAAGATCACAGCGTGGATAGGTGGTCGTCATCCCCTCTGTAGTGATGGTGACAAGTGCAATGTGGGGCCCTGCAAGGGTGGCCTTTGCTCAGCCTGGGGCAGGGCTCTGGCTGGCCTCTCAGGCTCTCTGCTCTCACGCTCTCCCTCTAATGAAGGATGTCAGGCCTCTTATCTCACTGGGCGGGCCCTTCCCCTGGGCCCTGTGAAGACACTTGTTGTGAAGACACAGCAGGGAACAGGGGTCGGTGACTCAACCAGGGTCCCCAGTGAGGCCTTGGCACGGCAGGGGCTGGCGTGGGGCTGCATTTCACTTCTCACTTTGCCAGCTTGCCGCCACAGTCTTGCTGTCACTGCACACCCTGCTGTGGTCTGGCAGGGAGCCTTCCGGGACAGCGCATTCTGCGAGCACAGAGAGATGTCTTTGGGGCCACATCTCTGCCCGCAGCCCTGTGGTTGGGCGCTTCTTTGCAGCCACCTCTGGATGTTGAAACCCGGCGGAGGCGGAGCTGCTTGCTTGCTCTTGACCTCCGCTGCCTGGGTGGGTGGGTGGGGCTCATGGTCCTGAATTTGAGGTGGCATTTGTGTGGATCTACTGGAAGCAGCAGTTTGGGGTGAGCACAGTCAAAGGGAGACCCTTGTGCTAGAAGTTTCCTTTAGCTCCTGCCTCTCTGACAAAGAAATGCTGCCCTTTCCCTTTGGTTTCTTGGGGAGAATTTGACTCAGGGACATAAACTCCTGAACCCAGAGGCTTGTATGAAAATGTTCAGAGCAGCATTGTTCACAACAGAGAAACCTGGACACTTCCCAAATGCCCCTCAGCGCCAGGGAGGATGAATGAGGTGCAGTTGGGGGGTCACACGGAGACATGTGAGTGATCCAAATGAATGACCTGGTCTGACATGGAGCAGTATAGATGAATCTGGGCCACAGAATATTGAGATGAAAAAGTCCCGAGAGATTACTTGCTACGTGATACCCTTTTGTAAAGTTAAAACCATTGAAATTAAAACTGGGAATTTTTGGAATCCATGTGGGTGCAATTAAACTACATAAAGTATTAAGCAAGGGAATGATGGATGTGGGATTCAGACGACACTCACCACAGATGGGGCAGGAGTTAGATGTGGGTTATTGCCAAGGACTAACTATTGTTCTAGGCGGAGGGTTAATGGACGCTTATTGCATTAGTAAAACCGGCTAACTTAATAACATAAATAAAAGTGGCCTGTGCGTGGGCCTTTAATATGACTGCTGCAGACCAAGGATTTTGTAAGCCTAAGAGCTGCTATATTGTTTTAGGAATAATGACAAGAAAAGAAAGTCTGTACAAGTTCAGTCCTGATGAAGTTTCTTTTCCCAATTTTGACTCACAGCTGGTTGAATCCATGAATGTGGAACCTGTGGATTCTGAGGGCTGACGGTACCTTCAGTGTAGGGGCTTAAAGCCACAACTGATTGTCATCTCACAACTTTGGTAGGTCAGAAGTCTGGGCTCAGCATGGCTGTGTTCTCTGCTCAGGGTCTCTCTAGGCTTAAATCAAGGCACTGGAGGGCTGTGATTTATTTGAGGCTTGGGGTCTACTCCCAAGTTCTTCCCAGCTATGCGACTGAGGGCCTTAACTCCCAGAGGCCCTGTTGTTCCTTGCCACGTGGTCCTCTTTACAACACAGCAGTGAGCATCTTCAAGGTTAATAGAAGAGCATCTCTGCTGCTATGAGTCTCTGGCTTCTTCCACCTGTGTTCACTAGATTCTTATTTTAAAGGTGTACTTGATTAGGTAGAGCTCACCCAGGAAAATTTCTTTGTGATTAACTCAGTCAATTGATTAGGGACATTATTTACATATGGAAAATTCCTTTGCCTTTTCTTTATAATGTGATCTAACCCCAGAAATGATACCTCTTTATATTCATGAGTCTGGCACACATTCAACAGGAGACTATTCATGGGATACATATCCCAGGGGGTGGAAATCTTGGAGAATATCTTAGAAGAAAACTTATCACACTTTCTTTGCAAGCTTTGGTTTTCTTCTCCATGAAGTAAGGAGAATAATCTCTGCTTCTTGGTAGGAACTGTAGGTAGATTAAATGAGATGATAAATACGGAAGTGCTATCATTCAATCAGGGATATTTATGAGGGCCTTTTGCATACCAGGTGGGCCCTCTGGGTGGTCAGTGGACACAGTAGTATGCAAATGGACATTATCCTTGCCTCATGGGGCTGATAGATGAGTGGAGGAGGCAAGTGTGAAGTACAGGATCTCTGTGCTGAAAAACTACAAAATACTGTTGTAAAAAACTCATGAAGACATAAATAAATGGAAAGGTATACCATATTCATGGATTAAAGATTCAACATAGTAAAGATGTAAAATTTTCCATAGTGAACTATAGCTTTAATACAATACCAATCAAAATTCCAGCAGGACTCTTTACTGACAGATATTAAAAAGTAGATCCCAAAATTTTATGGCAGGACAAAGGGAGTAGAATAGTGACGGGCTGTATAAGAGACACCTAAAATATGATCCATGAAAGGTAAAATTCACAAATTGAACTTTGTTAAAACTCAAAACCTTTGAAGGTATTGTCAAGAGAATGAAGAGACAAGCTACAGACTGGGAAAAATATTTTCAAGCCTCATATCTGACAAAGGACTTGTATCCAGAATATATTAAAGACCTTCAAAATTAAACAGTAAGAAAACAAGCCATCCTATTTAAAGAAAAATGGGTAAAGGACTTATTTAAACATTTCATCAAAGAAGATAGAAGGATGACAAATGAACACATGAAAAGATATTCACCATCATTGACCATCAAGGGGATGCAAATTGAATTTGTGATGGGATTCCACTACCTGTCTATTAGAATAGCTATAATTAAAAGGTGCTGCTGGGGCTGTAGCTCAGTGGTAGAGCACTTGTCTAGCATGTGGGAGGTCATGGATTCCATCCCCAGCACAGTAAAAACAAACAAACACACAAACAAACAAATAAACAAAAATGGGTATAGTGATGTGTACTGGAGAGGGAGGCAGGAGGATCACTTGAGCTTAGGAATTTGAGGCCAGTTTGGGAGACATAGTGAGGCTCCACTTCTTAAAAACATAAAAAGTTAAATTTAAATTTTAAAAATGCTGACAAAAGGAAGCGCTGATGAGAGTGCATTGGAACTTGGACTAACACATTACTAGCGGGATGCAAAACAGTATAGACACTGAAAAATGGTTCATCAGTTTCTTGTAAAGTCAAACATGCACTCAGTGTGTGACCAAATGATCCCACTCCCACATGCAGTCATGTACCACATAATGATGCTTAGGTCAATTATAGACCACACATACAATGGGGGGCTGCAAAGATTACGCTGGAGCTAAAAACTCAGTGCCTGTTGTAACTGTGGTAACATTGCAGTACAATGCATTATCTACATGTTTGTGGTGGTGTGGGTGTAAACAGACATACTGTGCTGCCAGTCCTATAAAAGTATGATGCATAGGTTTATGTATAGTACATGATACTTGATAATGAGAATGAATAACTGTGTTACCGGTTTATGGACTTACTCTATGAGGGTTAGGTTTTATCATTTTTTGAGAGCGTATTCCTTCCACTTGCCTTCAGCTGTAGCCCTGTGGCATTGGATCCCGTCAGATCTCGGAAATTAAGCAGGGTCTGGCCTGGTTAGTACTTGGATGGGAGACCGCCTGGGAACACGAGGTGCTGTAGGCTTGGGAGATGGACCTGGCAACCCACTCCCAAAAATCAATCCATCATTAAAAACCCTATGAACAGTAGAGAAGCACTGACAATAGTGTTTCACCTGTTGTACGTAAGGTCGCTATGAGTCAGATACCAACTCAATGGCACCTAACGACAATAACAACATTCCTTCCACTTACTTAAAAAAAAAAAAGTTAATGTAATGCAGACTGGTCCTTCAGGAGGGCTTCCTGAAGAAAGCCTTGTTATATATGACAGCTCTATGGGTCTTACTGCCCTTGACAATCATCCAGTGTGACAAGACATAGTAGTGGAAGACATTGATGCTGGGGACATGGACCTTGCATTGACCTAGACTAATGTGTTTGCTTGTGCCTTAGTTTTTAACAAAAAAAGTTTGAAAAATAAAAACAAGCAAAAATCCACTTATAGAATAAGGATATAAAGAAAGTATTTTTGTACAGCTGTGTAATGTATTTGTTTCTTAAACTAAATGAATTATTACTAAAGAGGAAAAAAAAAGAACTTTTTGTAGTGTTGAGGACTGAACCCAGGGCCTCAGGCATGGAAAAATTTTTCTTTAAGCATACACGTTTATAAAGTAAAAAGGTTATAGTGAGTGAAGTTTAATTTATTATTGAAGAAAGCAAAAATCTTTATATATTTAGTGTAGCCTGGGTGTCCAGTGTTTCGAGTCTACTGTAGCTATGGTAATACCCCATCCCTTGACAATCATTCACTACCTACTCACTGACTCACTCAGATCACCTTCCGGTCCTGCAAGCTCCATTCAGGGAAAGGGCCCTGAATAGGTGGGCCACTCTTTGTCTTTTATACTGCATTTTTTACTGTACCTTCTCTATATTTAGAATTTTTACCTACACAGACATCACTGTGTCAGAACGGCCTATAGTATTTAGTCAGTAACATGCTGAGCAGGTTTGTAGCCTGGGAGCAAAAGGCTGTACTATAGATCCTGGGGGTGTAGTGGGCCAAACCATCCAGGTTCACACAATGATGAAATTGCCTAACAATCCATTTCTTATAACATATCCTTGCCATTAAGCAATGCATGATTCTCTTTACCATAGAGAAATGAAAACTTTTCTCCACATGAAAACCCATATATGAGGACTGGCGGTGTAGCTGAGTTGGTAGAATGCTTGCTTAGCATGCACTGAAGCCCTGGGTTCAATCCCCAGCACTGCAAATAGTAACAACAACAACAACAACAACAACAACAACAATAATAATAAAATAAAAAATAAATAAAAAATAAGAATATAGACATGTAGAAAATACACACTTAAAAACAAAAATGAAAAAGTTTTGAGAAAGAAAACCCATATATGACTGTCTATAGCAGCTTTGTTTGTAATAGCCCAAAGCTGTAAACAACCCAAATACCCTCCAGAGGGTGAATGGTTAGCAAAATGCGGTGCATCCAAATGACAGACTGCTGTTCAACAGTAAAAGGGAATGATTCCAACACACGCAACAACTTGGATCCATCTCAAAGACATTTATACTAAATGAGAGAAACCAGCCAAAGGGTTACACACTGTATAATTTCATTTATTTGACAGTCTTGAAAAGACAAAACTAAAGTTGATCGAAAACATTAGTGGTTGCCAAGGTGACGGGTGGAGTGAGGGTGTAACTATAAAGGGATAGCATGAGGGAATTTTTAGGAATGATGGAACTGTTCTGTGTCCTGATGGTGGTGGTGGTTCTACGAATCAGTACTTGTGTTAAAACTCAGAACTGTACACTAGAAGAAAAAAGGCAAATTTTACTGTATGAGAATATAAAAGGCTCTAAAAGAAAGGTACTTGGCTTTTGGAGAACCACCTCATTATTCTTATACTTCCTGTTAGGTGCCCTCAAGTCACGTCTAACTCACAGTGACCCTCATAGGATTTTCAATGGCTGATTGTTTTGAGAGTGGATTCCCACATCCTTCTCTCGTTTTTGTGGTGCTGGGGATTGAACCCAGGTCCTCAGAAAGTGCAGAGCAGCACTCTACCAACTGAGCTAAACCCCAGGCCCATTCTTACACTTCTTGTTCTTAAGTGCCATCGAGTCATGTCCAACTCATAGCAATCCTATGTACAACAGGAAGAAACACTCCCTGACACTGTGCCATGCCCAGCACTGTCCGTACTTCTCCACTATTCATAGGGTTGATTGATTCAATGGTTGTTTCAGGATTGTTTCAGGAGTGGGTTCTTACACTAGAACTTAATAAATGCTTAATAAGTAAACAGTAGCAATAAAGAAAGAAGTTATGAATTCATAAATGAAATGTGAGTCTAGGAAGTGATGTCTCCAGGAAACTACATTCTGGATTCTTCTGAGAAGTGGATTCCTGAAGTCCAGGCAGGGAGCCAGAAGGTGCCGGACACCAGCTGGGAGAAGGGGAGGGAGGGTGGTCTGGACCCTTGCCAGAGCCTGCTCAGGATGGGTCTCCATGAGGGAGGGAGGCAGCGACTAGCTGTGATTGGAGGCCGAGCTCCTTCAGCAAGCCTCCCCTCACCATGGTGGCCCACAGCCATGACCTACTTTCCCTACCTGTGGTGCAGGTGAGTCCTCCGCCTATAGCTATTTTTACCCCAGCGGGATTCCCAGCTATTTTTTCCCAGGCTGGTTTGTGGGAGAGCTGGTTTGTAGGGCTGGGGTTCCTGCCCTGATGGAGACCCTGATGGACACTCCCTTCCCTCCCTCACCCATTGAGGGCCAATTTGTCTTTCCACGGCCATCCCAGCCAGATGGTGTCTCTCCTGCTGCCAAACCTTCAAGGGCTCCTCATGGTCTATAAATTTCAAATTCTCATCTGACATTCACAGTTCTCCCTGACCTGGAACCCAGCTTGCCTCTGGCTTCGTGTGTCTCTACACCTCACGGCCCCACCAATGAGCCAGCCAGTGCAGGCTCCTGGCCAGATGCTGACCAGGCCCCGCTCTTTTCCTGCTGTGAGCCGGCAGTCGGGACGTCCTTGCCCTTGTTCTCCCCGCTGGGCAAAACTGAACCCATCCTGTGGGCCCAGTGCTAACGCCACCTCCCCCAAGGAGCCCTCCTTGGTCTCCTAGCTGGAGAGATGCCTCACCTAGAACGAGAACTGCCCCAGGACCTCTCTGCTCCTGCTGTCCTCTGGGGCTGCCTCCCGCTGGTTCTTGCCCCCTCCCCGCCCCACCCGGAGCATGTGTGCTGGGATGGCTGTGCCTGCTGCCTCCTCCATCCTTGGGCTGCTGTCTTCCTTGGGGCAGGGTGGGGGCTCCACCATCCTGGCCTGCCAGGCTCCCCACCTCATGAATCAGCAAACCTTTCCAGGGCTCCGCAGTGGACTCAGCACTTTGGGGAGGGTGTGGAAGTCTGAGGAACCCTGCCTGGTGATGGAAGCCGGGCAGGAGCTCCAGGGACTATGCATGTGGTGGTGGGGGGCGTCTAGAGCCCCCCAGAGGTGGTCTGCCATCTCCTTTTCACTCCTGCCCCTTTCTTCTCCTCTTCTGAGAGATTTGCCTTGCCTGGCCCTGCTCCATACCCCCTGTAGGCCACAGCACCACTTCCTGGACCCTCAATCTGCAGGGTGTGATTGAGTTCTTTTCTCCTTGGGCTGCCCAGAGCCCCCCTCCATGCTGACCCTATGTTCCCAGGGCGCCCCTCCTCCACCTCCTTGAAGGGCTCCCTGCCCTCTGCTGTCCCTGAGAGGTCTGAAGGCTGGGGGTAAGATCAGGACTGTTTTTCTTCTCCCTGAACTCCATCACTCAAGGCCTCTTCCCAGTGCAGGCCTCTGCCACCGTGGTCCTTCCTGCACTGCAGGCCCCTCAACTCTACCCGCGTCCAAACTCAGCTCACCCACTCCTTCCCAGCTACTTGGCCTCAGCTCTGCCCCAGCCCACCTCTGCACCACAGCCTGGCGCCTTCCCCCTCCTCTGCCGCCTTCACTTCCTCTGCCCAGCAGGCCAGGCCTCCTTCCTCCCAGCCATGCCTTGCTTCCTGCCCCGGCCCCCCACCTCTGCTTCTCCTGCCCTCTTCATCCTCCACACAGCACCCCCCAGGCAGGTTTCAAATGCACCCCCTGCCCGATCCTTGGACAGCCATTGTTTGCAGAATAAAGTCCAGTGTGCGGTGGAGGTGAAGCCTGGCCGCGAAGGGGACACCCGGCTGGCTGGCTGACCAGGAGGTGACTCTACCCTCGCCAAGCCTCCATTTGTTTCCTCCTCTGGAAGGTCGATCTACCTCCCAGGGTGGTTCTGGGAACGGAGCAAGGTCCTACCCAGAACAGGTGGCTCTGGAGCCGTGCCTGCCTGCAGGGAGCACTGGGTCCGCATGGGTATTAGTGTCATTAGCCGCCTGTGCTCGCCAAGCTCTTGACAGCTGCAGCTCTTGCCTCTTGCCCCCGTGGCAAGGCAGCTAACTTTGACCTTACTTTGCTTCCTGAAGGGCATTCCTTCCTCCTACCTTTACGGCTCGGCACCCCCTTCTCCTGCATCAAGGCCCCACATTTCTCCTTCCCTGCCTGGCCCTCTCTAGCTCCTCCAGCAGCCAGCCGGCAGGGGATGGGCTTGCGCAACCACCGTGGCTCCCAGGACTGCCTGCCTCCTTGTGGCCCCCATAGCTCGGCTATATGGGGGCCGCCCAAGGCCCTGGGGGTGGGGCAGAGCAGGGCTCTGTGAGCACACCCCGTTAGTCTCAGATACCCCGGTTCCTGCAGGGGACATGAGCAGAAGCCTTCTAGTTCAAGGCCCTGGCTCGGTGTGGGAGGGCTGTCCCCTGTCTGTCCTGTCCACCTTAGAGGGCTGCAGAGGGAGGCTGTCAACACCGACAAGGCTGGCCCTGCAGGGAGCTCCCCAAGACACCGAGGGCCAGACCAGGGCCTGCACCAGTCTCTGCTGTCCAAGACACCTTCAGAGCAGGTGGGGAATCTGGAGGTCACGCTGGCGGCATGCGCAGGCTAAGGGACAAGGAAGCCCTGGGGGAGTGTGGGAGGAAGAGGGCCTTCCTGGCAGCCTAGGCTGGAGGGACGAGGAGGAGGGGAGTGGAGGCTGAGAGGGACAAATCTGATGCCCCTCAGCGGTGGCCAAGTCCTGCAAGGCTCCGGAGCTGCAACCCAGCTGTCACTCGCCCCATGAGGCTGTTCCCAGGCTTCCCCATCCTCATACAGAGACACAGCTCAAGCCTTCACTGCTCCTGACTTGTCTCCCAGCAGCGACCCCAGGTTGTACAAGGGGGCTCAGCGCCAGCCCTGGAGGAGTGGCGTGTCCCAGCCTTGGCTAGCCAGGGAGGAACAGGACGCTGGCAAGCTCTGGAAGAGCTAGGCTGCCCATCATATAGAGGGAAAAACTGGGACCTAGGGTGAAAGGGGGGCCCCCCTGAGGCCACAGCCAGGGGGACTGGGAGTCTCCTGGCATTCACTGCAATCTGCTTTCCAGTATCCAGGGAAAGCAGTGGGGTTCGCAGCCCCTCTGAGCCTGAGGCTCAGGGAAGGAAAAGCAAACAGACTAGCTGTCCTTTACAACTCTGGGGGCAAGTGGCTTCATCTTTCTTGTCTCCTGAAGATCCAACACGGAGTGTAAGAGAGAGGTCATAAAGAACTTGATGCCAGTAGAAAGTGAGAAGCATTGTAGAATTCTCTTTTCAGAGGATATTTTAACTACTGGATGGGCAAACACTGTCTAGTCCAGCGGTTCAGGTTGTCTACTGTACAAAGGACCAGGATGAGGATGAAATTTCTCCAGTTCAAACCAATATTCTCAAAGGACTTGTGAGGGTGACTGGCAGACTAGCTATCCTCATATCATGCTTTGACCAGGTCTAGCCTGAGAGAAATACAGTGGCGCCCTGGTCCTGCTTAGTCTGTTCTCTGCCTCGCCTCCCTGCCCACCCTGGCTGCCTCAGGTCTCCTGTGATTGAAATCTCCCTGCTGCTCTCATGGCTGACCTTCCCGCCTTTAATTCAATCAGGAATCACAAGCCCTTTTAATTTAGGAAATAAAAGGCTGGGTGCTGAGCCGGCTGCCATTGATTGACAGGGCTGCCAGCATGGCCAGGCTGGCCCGGAGAGGGGGCACAGACCCATGACCTCAGCTGTCCTCTCTGGGGTAAGGACGCCCCCCAGGGCCTGGGGAACAAAGGAGAACCACTCCCCTCATTATCGCAACAGAGGAGGGGCCAAGGCCGCATGGTGGGGGGTGGCTGTCGGCTGGCCCAAGACACTGTGGAATGTCACACTGTCACTGCCGCCTGGAGAAATTAGGGTAGACCTGAGGGAGGACTTCCGTCCCAACCAGCTCCCTCCTGCCCCTGTCATGGGTTTGTGGGTCAATGCTCCAAAGTGCCCTAGCGATACATCTTTCTTTCCCAAGAAAGTTGAAGAGATGCCCAAGGAATTCTTCAATGCTAACTTTTCTGGGCCTCAGTTTCTCATCCAGATATAGGGATACTCATGGGCCCCAGCCACCAGGATGTTTGAGGATTAAACAAGTTAGTGAAAGCTCACTGGCACATAATAACCTCCTGTTAAATCATAGCTAGGATTATTCTTGGGGCTGGGACTTAGCTCAGTTGGTAGAGCACCGCTCTGCAGTCTCTGAGGTTCTGTGTTCAATTTCCAGCACTGCAAAAATGTGAGAAGGACGTGGCAATCCACTTCCAAGGCAATCCCAAAACAATCAGCCATTGAAAACCCTATAAGGCTCACTATGAGTCGGACACAACTCAATGGCTCCTAACAACAACAAGGTTATTCTTTTTTCTTTCTTTCTTTCTTTCTTTCTTTCTTTCTTTTTTTTTTTTTTTTTTTTTTGCTGTACTGGGGGTTGAATCCAGGGCCTCACACTTGCATGCTTTGCAAGTGCTGTACCACTGAGCTGCACCCTCAGCCCATTTTTTTTTTTTTAACTTTTTGAGACAGTGTCTCACTAAGTTTCCCAGACTGCCTCTGGTCTCGAACTTGTGATCCTTCTGCCTCTGCCTCCCGAGGTGCTAGGATTACAGGTGCACGCCACCGTGCCCGTCTTAACAAAATTATTCTTAATAACTTTCTGCTAGAGGTACACAGAGGTCTTCCTCTTGACATGTGGATGGTAGAGACTTGGGAGAAAGGGTTCAGGGCCCTGGGTCTTGTTGCTTTCTTTCTCTTCCTGTAGACAGCCCAGGATAGGTCCTCTCAAGGCCGATATGCCTTCCTGGGTGGTGAGAGAAAGCTGCCTCCTTCGGGTTAGGATTCTGGTTCAGCACATTTTGGCTGTTTGATTGTGGGTAACTTGCCTTGCCTCTCTGAGCCTTAGTTTCTTCCTTTGAAGAGTAGGCTAAAGGCTGGAGATATAGCTCAGTGGTAGAGTGCTTACCTAACATATATAAGCCCCTAGGTTCAATCCCTGGTACCACAAAAAAAAAAAAAAAAAAAAAAAAAAAAAGGACAAGTGTACTATTTTTAATAAATCTATAGTCTCTACAATGGTCTGGGGTTTAGCTCAGTGGGTACAGTGCTGCTCTGCACTCTTTGAGGCCCTGGGTTCGATCTCCAGCACCACAAAAATGGGAGAAGGATGTGGCAGCCCATTCCTGAAACAATCAGCCATGGAAATCCCTATGAGGGTCGTTATGAGTCTGAGCTAACTCGACAGCACCTAACAACAACAATATATTCTATACAATAAAAAAGAAAAGTGGGCTAGTAGTATCAACCTGGCAGGATTGTTTGGGTGCTGGGTTAAGTGCCCCGGCCAGAGCCTGACATGTAGAGGGTGCTCAGAAAATGGTCCCTGCTGCCCTAACCCTCCCATCAAGAGCTCAGCACAGCCTATCTATGTGGCCTTGACCTTTACCTGGCACCTGCTTCACCTGTAGGAAGCCTCACTTCCCAGTGACCGACAGCTGAGCACCAAGAAACTGCTGCCCTGGTCCTGTAAATCTGCACTGAGCCAGTGTCCTACAGATTGAACACCCTGGGGAATCAGGACCTGCCCCAGAAGCGCCTGCGGTGGCTGGTCTCCCTTTTTCTAGATCTGCCCCTGTGGAAGGGAGCCCCCTGGGTCAGACCCAGATAGCAGGCTGCTCCTTCCATTGGACAGCACAGCATCTGGCCCTGAAAAGATGCTGGGGAGGCTTCTGCCCCTCCTGCCCTGGACTTACGATAAAGAATATACTAGAGGGCAAGGCTTTGGTCTCTGGCAGCAGCTCCACAGAGCGCCCATCTAAAAGGCATCTGGAGCTGAAGGCCAGTCCCAGCGGCTACCTGCTAAGCTTCAGCTTACTCTGCTGGACTCTGGATTGGCCTTTGCGATGTGGCTGAGGGTCCCCCACTGACCTGCACTGTGCAGTTGAGGGGACCGAGACTCCGAGATGGAGTGACTTCCGAAGCTGTCCAGCTGCTAAGGAGCAGGCTGGGATCTGCATCGAAGTCTGTTGCCAGCTCTTTGCAGTCTCGGCTGTCGGTTCACAGAAGTTTCTCAGGTCCCCTGTTGCATCTGATCATATAACAACCTTGAGATAATGCCATGCACATGATTGTCATTACCATCACCTACAGAAGGAGAAACGGAGGCTCCCAGGTTACACAGTGAGTAAAGATGGGACAGGAGTATGGACTCTTCACCCTGCATTCAGGCTCTGGCTCTCAGTGCAGCCCTCCCTGCTGGATTTAAATACAGCCCTTCACTCCTTAATATCAGGGTTCTGACTACATCATTCATTGTTTGTCCATTTAGTAGATATTCATCAGGCACCTGCTGTGTTCCAGGCCCTGTGTAGATTAGTGGTGAACAAGTCAGAACCTGGCCCCTTCCTGAAGCATGTCACTTTTGTGGGTGAGAAAAACCTAAAATAATTGCATACATAAAAATGACAAAAGTTGTGACAAGCATTGTTCCTAGGCTGGGGTGGGTGGAGGTCAGAGAAGAATAGTAAGATCTGCAGGACAATTAGCTGTAGGAATTAGGCATGTAGGGTGGGAAGAATAGCCTAGGAGAAGAAGGAATAATATGTGCAAAGGCCCTGTGGCAGGAATGAGCAGTATAAAGGAATCCTCAGATGAAGAGCAGGAAGAAAGGGGCCTGGCAGACCTGCCCTCATCCTAAGAGGAGGGCCCAGGATTGGTTTGTCTTCCAGGACAGTGGAGAGGAGCCTGGAGTGTGTCAAATTGGTATAGGGACCCGAGTTGTTTGGCATCCTTAGTGGCTTGGGCACAGGGATGTAGGGGGGCTGGAGAGAAGGAAGGCAGTGGAGCAGACTAACTGTACCCACAGCTCCATCCAGAGTTCCCATTGGCTTTTCCCCAGGGCTTATTCTTGTGGCTAATGCTTAGGGTCCCCTGACCTCCAGGCAGTGGCTGGTAATTGTTTAACGAGAATTCTTTGGGGAAAAAGTTTTCACTGCAGCATTTTTGTTTCCTCAGTATCAATACTGCCACCGTGGCTGATGTCAGCCAACCCACCTGAAGTCAATGAATGAGAAGTGGGAAGACAATTGCCCAAGTCAGAGCAAGTTGATCCTAACACACTCCTGCGGTTCTAGTGAAAAAAAAAAAAAAAAAAAAAAAAAAAAAAATATATATATATATATATTTTTTTTTTGTGGTACTGGGGGTTGAACCCAGGGTGTCACGCTCACATGCCTTGCACGTGTTGTACCACTGAGTTGCACCACCAGCCCTTTTTCTGTTTTTGTTTTTACTTTTTGAGACAGGGTCTCGCTAAATTACGCATCCTACCTCTTGTCTCGAACTTTCGATCCTCCTGCCTCCTCCTCCTGAGTCACTGGGATTACAGGCATGCGCCAGCGTGCCTGGCTTAGTGAAATGTTCTTGGAGGGGGGGAGGTCTCATGCCTCTGTGTACTACCTGGTTCCTGTGTGTGTGCCAGGAGCAGGGGTTGTGGGGAGGGAGAGGGCTGGAGTGGGAGGGGAGGTGGGAGGAAAGACTGGGTAAGGAATTAAGACTAATGATCACCTCCCTTTGTCCAATGGCCCTAAGAGATTGGTGCTCTTATTATCCCCCTACCTAGAAAGGTACAGAGAGGTCACACAACTTGTCCAAGGCTTTACAGCAATAAGAAGCGGAAGTGGGAAGTCACCCAGGTCAGCCCAGGGGTGGAGCCCTTGTCCTGAATCTCTGCCCTGTGCTACCTGTGAGCCAGTGGCGCAGGGGCAGGGCAATGAGGGAGAGCTAGAGACAGTGGATGGTGGAAGCAGGCGCGCGCCAGCAGTGGGAGGTTGGGGTGGTCACCTGCGGTTCTCTGGATGGAACCATAAGTGGGAGTGGGGGAGAGGCTGGGGTAGCCTCTGGAAGTCATCTTGGTTTGAAAGTGGTTTTAGACAGGCAATCCTGCAGCCTAGTGCAGTGGCGCATGCCTGTAATCCCAGCAACACGGAAGGCAGAGGCAGGAGAACGGCAGGTTTGAGGGCCAGAGGGAAGCCTGTGTAACTTAGTGAGACTGTGTCTCAATTTAAAAAATTAAAAAGGCCCAGCGGCTCGGGAGGCAGAGGCAGGAGGATCGCAAGTTCAGGACCAGAGGCAGTCTGTGTAACTTAGTGCACCCCTGTCTCAAAAAGTAAAGAAATGGGCTGTGGGTGCAGCTCAGTGGTCCAGCACTTGCGGAGTATGCAAGCGCAAGGCCGTGGGTTCAACCCCCAGTACCGCAAAAAATAAATAAATAAATAAATAAATAAGTAAGTAAAATAAAATAAAATAATAAATAAATAAAATAAAAAGGGGCTGGGGGTGCAGCTCAGTGGTAGAGTGCTTAGGAAGTATGTGTGAGGCCCTGGGTTCAGCCCCCCAGTACTGCCAAAAAGAAATAAAAAAAAGAAAAGAAAAGAAAAGAAAGGAGATCCTATGTTCATGCGGTGCTGGAGACATCTATTGAATATACCACAGACTGCCAAAAGAACCAATAGATCTGTCCTAGAAGAAGTGCAACCAGAGTGCTCCTTAGAAGCAAGAATTGCCAGACTGTGTCTTACATATTTCGGACATGTAGTCAGCCAATGAAAACCCTATGAGGGTTGCTATGAGTCGGATACCGACTCGATGGCACCTAACAACAACAACAACAACAAGTCAGGAGACATCAAACTCTGGAGAAAGACATCATGTTTGGGAGAGTGGCAGGTCAATGAAAAAAAGGAAAACCTTCCACCAGATGGATTGACACAATGTCTGCAACAATAGGCTTAAACATAAATAAGATCGTGTGCCTGGCACAGAATCGGGAAGTGTTTCAATCTGCTGTACACAGGGTCGCTATGAGTTGGACTCGATTGGACGGCACCTAACAACAACAACACGCTTATGTGGGGAATGTTCCCTGGAAAGAGAGCTGCATGTGAGAGCAAGCAAGGAGAGATGCCTGGAGCCCCAGTATTATTGCAGGGTGGCTGCCAGCCCTGGCTACCCTCTGCTCTATCCTTGTCAGACAGGCGCTCAGGAGGGACAGGGAGGAGTCAGGTGCGCCTGGAACAACTCCGGGCAAACCAAAGCTTGCTGCCCCCTCATCCTGCTCCTTCCTGTCTGTGACCTTGGTTTTGGCCACAGCTGGGCCAGGCCTAGATCCTACTGGACACCAGAGAGGGCAGTGGCCAGGTGAGTGTGAGCATGGGGCTGGTATGAGCAGGGACAGCGAGGGGTACAGGGCTTGCACACCACTTGGCCTGTGCTCTCTGTGCCCAGCAGAGGCTGGTGGGGCCCTGCGGCAGCCCTGCACCTTGCCCCTGCCCCCCACATCCCTCCTCTGCTCAGAATCACCTTTGTGCTTTTGATATTTCCTTTTCAAAGCCATAAGATGCGCCAGTCCTGTCTGTGTTCTGTGTTCTGAAGAGTTAGTGTCCTGTCTGTGGGCTCAGTTTCCCCATCCTGCCCAATGGGGAGAAGGTCTCATGTGCCTCTGGGAACTTACCAAGCCGTCCACGTTCTGGGTTCAACTGGAGTGGGGGAACAGTCGTCCTTTAAACCTGCCGGCTTGGCATTAGGCCCACAGTAGGCACTTTTGTGGATCCTTTTGATCAGCCCGCCTTATGCGGAAGTTGGAGATGACGAAGGCTCCTAAGGCGCCTGTGGCCAGTAGTGACCCCAGGCACGGAAGGGGATGGCTTTGCTCTATTTGCCCCCTCTGGGGAGCCCCTGGATGTTTTGCTTAATTATGATGATGATAATGATGACGATGGGAGAAGGACCCAGCAACCTACTCCCAAAAATCAATCTGCTATTGAAAACCCTATGAACAGCAGAGAAGCACTGACAATAGTGCTTCACCTGTTGTATGTAGGGTCACTATGTGTCGGATACCGACTCAACGGCACCTAACAACAACAACAATGATGATGATGACAATGATGATGATGATGCAGCACTGGGGGGTTGAATCCAGGGGCTGCACTCTCAGTGATCTTTTTAATTTTTTCTTTTGAGGGAGAGTCTTGCTAAATTATGCAGGCTACCTCTGGCCTCCAATTTACAATCCTCCTGCCTCTACCTCCTGAGTCACTGGGATTACAGACGTGTGCCACTACACATGGCTGCTTAATTATTATTATTCTCATCCCATTTTACCAACAGAGACAGACCCAGAGCGTTATATTGCTTCCTCAAAGTCACTCAGCTGTTCTATGCAGAGCTGAGATTCACACTCAGGTGGCTGGGCTCCAGGGCCCACACCCCTAACCATTGGACCTCATGCCTTTTCTTGTAGTTTAATTCAGTGGTCTTCAAAGTGAGAAGGATTCAGAAAGAAACTACAAGAAATTAAATTGTGTTTATTTGATCTCATTCTTTAAAGTTTCTCTTTTTAAATGTACATTTTATGTATAGAACATGTATATAATTTTTAAAAGAACTTTGATTATGCCCATATACCATGAAACTTGCCTATTTTAATTGTATTATTCAGTGGTTTTTTGTAATCATGGCGAGTAGTGCAACCATCATCATAATCTAATTTCAGAATATTTCCATCTCCCTAAAGTACTCTCTTCTGCTTATTTGAATTGATCCTGCTTCCTTCCCCTATCCCTAAGTTACCACAAATCTATGTTTCTATCTCTATAGGTTTGCCTCTCCTAGGCATTTCCTATATGTGGAATCATATGATATGTGGCATTTTGTGTCTGATTTCTTCGACTTAACATGTTTTTGAGGTTCATCCCTGTTGGAATATAGATCATCTAATTCCTTTTTTATGGCTGAATAGTATTCTTTTATGTGAATATGTTACATTTTCTTGACTCATTCACCAGCTGATGGTGATTTGAGTGTTTTTTGGGGGAGGGTGTGGCTGTTACAAGTAATGTTGCCATGAGCATTCATGGTTTTGTGAGGACATAGGATTTCATGTCTCTTTGCCATATACCTAGGAGTGGAATTGCTGCATCATATTTGATATGTGGTCTGTGTCCATTCAGTTTAAAATACTTCAAAATTTGCCTCATGATTTCTTTTTGACCCATGAGTTAGACATGTTATCTCATTTCCAAATATTTGTGAATTTTCCAGGTTTTCTTCTGTGTTGATTTCTTCTGTTGTGATTGAATAACATACTTCATACTCTTTTAATCTTTTTCAATTTATTGAGAGTATGGCCTGGCTTGTGGTCTATTTGGGTGAATATGTATTCCTGCCATTTCTGGATGGAGTGTCCTATAGATGGCAGGTTAAATTGGTTGATTGTGTTGTTCAAAATTGTATTCCTAGCTTATTTTCTGTGTACTGTGGAGAATGGGTTTATAGATCTCCAACTATTATTGTTTAATTTCATGCTTCTTCCTTTGATTCTGTCAGTATTTGTTTCATGTATTTTGGGGCTCTGTTGTTGAGTATATATGTGTTTAATTATTATATCTTTCTGATGAAATGACCCTTTTATCATTACAAAATATCTCTCTGTCTCTAATATCATTTTTTTGGTCTTAATGTCTGTTTTGTTGAATAACAGTATAGCTGCTTGAGCTTTTTTATGGTGACCATCTACATGGTAAATGTCCTTCCATTCTTTTACTATCAATGTATTTGTATCTTTGGATCTAAAGACATCATATAATTAGATTTTGTTTTTTTAATCCAATCTAATAATTCTGATTTTTGGTAGGAGTGCTTAATTACATGTAGTGTAATTATTGATGAAGTTGGATTTATCTCTGTGATTTTGCTATTTTTAAATGTTTTACATATTCTTCCCTTCAGTTCTTTACTTACTGCCTTTTTTGTGTTATTTTTTGTAGTATGCCTTTGAATTACTTTGTTGGTCTTTTCTTTCCTTTCTTTCTTTTCCTTCCTTCCCTTCCTTCCCTTCCCTTCCTTCCTTCCTTTCCTTCCCTTCCCTTCCTTCCCTTCCTTCCCTTCCTTCCCTTCCTTTCCTTCCTTTCCTTCCTTCCCTCCCTCCCTCCCTCCTTCCCTCTCTTTCTTTCTTTCTTTCTTTCTTTCTTTCTTTCTTTCTTTCTCTTTCTTTCTTTCTGTACTGGGGTGTTGAACCCAGGGCCTTGCACATACTTTGCAAATGCTCTACCATTGAGCTACACCCTGAGCCACCCCCTTTTTTATTGTCTTGAGGCAAGGTCTCACTAAATTATATGGGGTGCCTCTGGTCTTGAACCTGTGATTCTCCTGCTTCTGCTTCCCTTAATGTTTCATTATATAGTACATATTTGAGTTATTATCTTAGTTCTTGTTCTAAGGATTATAATATGCATTGTAATTTATCACCATTTACTTCAGATTAATGCTAACTCAATTCCAGCAAATTTATAGATGCTTTGCCCTAATACAGCTCCATTTCCTCTCTCATCCTGTGTGGCATTATTGTCATGTATATTACACCTGTATATGTTATAAACCCAACAATATAGTATTGAGTTTATTGTTTTATATGACCTTATATGTTTGTTTGTTTGTTTGTTTATTTATTTATTTATTTATTTAATGGTACTTGGAGGTTGAATCCAGGACCTTGCACATACTTTGCAAGTGTTCTACCAGTGGGCTGCACCGCCAACTCATTTTTTATTTTTTATTTTTTAAAATTATTTTTTCACTTTATTAGTAAATGATGATGGGGTACAGAGTAACACAGCATTGGCTTTTTGCATTTTGCATCCTTTACATCACTTCTGGCAACACTTTCATCAACCCACAAAGTTTATGGAACCTTATGGCTAATATATAGTAAAACTCCAATGCATATTTGGGTTATATTCCCTTATTTTTTCCAATGTACTCATGAAGTTGTGCTCTTTACATTGAGATCATCCTCTCCCCATTCATCCCTGCACATTGACCCTGCTTGCCATCCCACCTTTTGCAATCTTCACTTCCTTCTACTAGTTCCCTCCCTCCTTCTTTCTACTCTTTATATTGTCCCTTCTTTGCTAAGTTTGTGTATTTTTTATATATCAATTTGTATATAGGATTTTTCTTCCTTTAAGTATGATTCAGCTCCCACATATAAGTGAGAACATATGGTATTTCTCTCTTTGAGCTTGTGTTCGTTTGCTTAAGATGATGTTCTCCAGTTCCATCCATTTTGCTGCAAATGACATTATTTTATTTTTTTAATTGCTGAGTATTATTCCATTGTGTATATGTATCATAGGTTTTTTTTTATCCATTCTTCTGTTGATGGGCATCTTGGTTGGTTCCATATCCTTTCTATTGTAAAGATTGCTGCATTGAATATAGCAATGCAAGTGTCTCTGTAGTATGATGACTCATCTCCCTTTGGGTATATTCACAGTAGCAGTATAGCTGGGTTGTACAGCAGTTCTATTTTTAGTTTTCTGAGGTATCTCCATATTGATTTCCAAAGTGGTTGAACCAATTTACAGTTCCACCAGCAGTGTAAAAGTGTTCCTTTCTTTCCACAACCTCGCCAGCATTTGTTATTATTTGTTTTGTTGATCTTGGCCATTCTTACCAGAGTTAGGTGGAATCTCAGAGTGTTTTTGATTTGCATTTCCCTAATGGCTAGGGATATTGAGCATTTTTTCATGTGCTTCATGGCCTTATGAACTTCTTCATTTGAGAAGTCTGTTCAATTTCTTTTTCCTTTGCCCACTTGTGTGTTGGATTATTTGTTGTCTTGGGAGTTGCTTTCTTGAGTTCTTTGTAAATTCTAGAAATTAATCCTCTGCCAGATATCTAGGCTGTGAAGATATTCTCCCATTCAGTGGGATCTTCCTTAACTGTGTTGATTGTTTCCTTTGCAGTACAGAAGGTTTTTAATTTCTTGTAATCCCATTTGTCTATTCTTGTTGCAATTTCCTGAGCAACTGGAGTCTTATTAAGGAAATGCTTTCCTGTGCGTATGTGTTGGAACATGTTGCCTATCTTTTCTTCTAGTAATTTTAAGGTTTCTGGTTTTAGGTTGAGGTCTTTTATCCATTTTGAATTAACTCTCGTGCAGATTGAGAGGTGCAGGTCTGTTTTCATTTTTCTGGAGGTAGAAATCCAAGTTTCCCAGCACTATTTGTTGAAGAGGCTATCTTTTCTCCAATTTGCATGCTTAGCTCCTTTGTCAGAGATCAGGTGGTTATAGAGGCATTGGTGTATCTCTGGGTCCTCAGTTCTGCTCCATTGGTTTTCAGGCATTTTTTTGAGCCAGTACAAAACTGTTTTTGCTACTATAGTCCTGTAGGATAGTTTAAAGTCAGGGATTGTGATCCTGCCTGCACTACTTTTGCAGCTTAAGAGTATTTTGGCTATATGTGGATTTTGTGTTTCCATATGAATTTTTGGAATATTTTTTCTTTTTCTGCAAAGTCTGTCATTGGAGTTTTAATGGGTATTGCATTAAATCTGTAAATTGCTTTTGGTAATATAGTCATTTTTACAATATTGATTCTCCCAATCCATGAGCAGGGGAAGTCCTTCCACCTGCTAGTATCCTCTGCAATTTCTTTGTTTAATGTTTTGAAGTTTTCCTTGTAGAGATCTCCAGGAGCTTTGGTTAGAGCTATTCCTAAGTATGTAAGTTTTTGGTGGGCTATCATGAAAGGGATTGTTGCCTTAATTTCCTTCTCTTCCTGCTCACAATTGGTGTAAAGAAAGGTTAATGATTTTTGATGGTTTATTTTGTATCCTTCCACTTTGCTGAAGGAGTTAATTGATCTAAAAGTTTTCTAGAGGAGTTTTTGGGGTCCTTAGGTAAAGAATCATGTCATCCATGAATAAGGATAATTTGACCTCTTCTTTGCCTATCTGTATCCCTTTGATTTCTTTCTCTTGTCTGGTTGCTCTGGCTAGGACTTCAATCACAATGTTAAATAAGATAGGAGCCTGTGGGCATCCCTGTCTTATTCCTAATCTTAGAGGAAATGGTTTCAATTTTTCTTCATGTAATATGATATTGGCTGTAGGTCTGTCCTAAATAGCCTTAATGATGTTGAGATATTTTCCTGTTATGCCTATCTTTTTTATCATGAAAAAGTATTGCACTTTTTCAAAGGCCTTCTTAGCATTGATTGAGATGATCATGTGGTTTCTGTTTGTAAGTCTCTTGATATGTTTAATTACATCAATCAATTTTCATATGTTGAACCAGCCTTGCATCTGTGGAATAAATTCCACTTGGTCATGATGAATAATCATTTTTACCTGTTGCTGAATTCAGTTTGCCAGGATTTTGCTGAAAATTTTTGCATCTATGTTCATTAGGGAAATTGTTCTATAGTTTTCTTTCTTACATGTATTCTTGCCTGGTTTAGGTATCAGGTTGATGGTGATTTCATAGAATAGTTTGAGAGTGCCCCCTCCTTTTCTACTTTTTGAAATAATTTGAGGAGAACCGGTATTGATTTTTCCTTGAAAGTTTGGTAGAATTCTGCTATGAACCCATCAGGTCCTGGGCTCTTCTTTGTTGGGAGGTTTTTTATTAACTTCTCTATTTCAGTGTATGTAATGTTTAGATTGCTTATGTCCTCCGGGCTTAATTTTTGTAAATTGTATGTATTAATGAATTTATCCATTTCTTTTGTATTTTCATTTTTTGGGGAATACAATTTCTCAAAGTATTCCCTGATGATTTTCTGGTTTTCATTGGTATTGGTGATTATGATTCCTTTCTCGTCTCTAAGTTTTTCAATTTTGGCCTTTTCTTTTTTCTTTTGGTGAGATTGGCTAGGGGAGCATCTATTTTATTAATCTTTTCAAAGAGCTAGCTCTCAGTCTCATTAATTCCTTGTATTATCTTTTTAGATTCTAATTGGGATATCTCTGCCTTGATCTTGATAATTTTTGTCTGAGTGCTCTTTCTGGGATTGGTTTGTTGTTGGTTTTCTAATGCCTTGAGATGTATCATTAAGTCATTTACTTGGGCCTTCCCTAACTTATTGATGAAGGCCCTCACTGCTATGAACTTCCCTCTTAGAATTGTCTTTGCTCTATCCCATAAATTTTGGTAGAATGTGTTCTCATGTTCATTTGATTGTATGAATTTTTTAATTTCCACTTTAATTTCTTTGATAACCCATTGATCATTCAGCAGTGTATTATTTAGTCCCCAAGAATTTGTAAAATTTATGAAGTTTTTCCTGTTTTTGTGTTCTAATTTTATTTTGATGTGATCTGATAAGGTACAGGGGATGATTTCTACTTTTTTTGTATTTGTTGAGGCTATTTTTGTGTACTAAAGTGTGGTCTGTCTTAGAAAAAGTTCCATGTGGCACTGAGAAGAATGTGTACTCCTCATCAGATGGATGGAATATTCTGCAGACATCTGTAAGTTCCAGTTGGTCTAAGGTGCAAATTAAACTTGTCATTTCTCTGTTGATTTTTAGTTTTGATGACCTGTCTTTTGGTGAAAGTGGGGTATTGAAGTCTCCCACAATTTTGTCTGGTCCAATATGTTCCTTTATTTCCAATAAAGTTTATTTTATGAAGCTAGGTGCCCCTGCATTTTGAGAATATATATGAATATATGATATCTGTCCAAGCTTTCCTTGCCTTCAATGTTGTTGAGAAATCTGCTGTTATTCTGATGGATTTGCCTTTGTAGGTGAGTTGATGCTTCTCCTTTGCTACTTTCAGAATGGCTTCTTCACCCTTTAAGTTTAGCATTCTGATTATAATGTGTCATGGGGAGGATCTGTTTTGGTCTACTCTGGGGTTCTGAATGATTCAATTGTATAGGTATCCAGCTCTTGCCATAGAGTTGGGAAGTTTTAATCTTATATTTCTTGGGATAAATTTCCTAATCCTTGTGTTGTTTTCTGCTCCTTCATGGACCCCCTGAAATCTCAAGTTTCATTTTCTCATTGTGTCAGAAACCTCTTGGAGATCTTGTTGATACTGTTTCATCATTCTCTCCATCTTAGCTTGTGAGTAACTAATATCTTGTACCTGTTCCTCTGTAATGGCAATCTTGTTTTCAGTTTCATCTATTCTGGAGACTGAAGATTCTATTAAAATATTCATTTCATTCAACTTTTCTTGCATCTCAAGGATTCCTGTTTTTTTTTTTTTCTTTTAATTTTCAAGTTCCTTGGAGAATTTGACCTCCAAATGAGGTAACTTTCTATCCAGAGCTTCAAGATAACTGGCAGTGGTGTCTTTGATGTCTCCTAGCATATGTTTAAGCAAGGTTCTGAATTCTGATTCTGGCATCTCCAGAAATCAGGATTCTCTGATATTATCTGTTGAGAGCTTTGGTCTATAGGATCTTCCCATCCAGTGTGTCCTTTCATGTTTTGTGTGTGTTTCTGCTGAGGCTTCCCCATTGCTTGGTTTGGGAGATAGGTTCCACCTCCTTTGTGTGTAAAGAGATTCTTCCCCTGGTGTTCCTTTGAGTTTGGGTGATGATGAGTCTTGCACATACTTTGCAAGTGCTCTACCAGTGGGCTGCACCCCCAGCTCAATTTTTTTTTTATTTTTTATTTTGAGCCACTAAATATGCAGGCTGCCTCTGGTCTTGAACTTATGATGCTCTAGTTTCCACCCCCTGAGTTACTGGGATTACAGGTGTGTGCCACCATGCTTGGCTTGATGTTATACCTTTAAAGAATTTTAAGGAAGGGGAAAATATAAGGTGTGATAAAAATATGATAAATGTTTACAATTTAAAAAATTTATTACAGTAAAAGACATCATGCCATTAATTCCCCTCACAATGTTCCTTCAGCTTCCAACACATTTATCCCCTGGTTCTAGCCACTTCGTTAAGCAGTTCTGGAAGTCTTGTTTGGTGAGTGTCTTTTGTTTCATCCTCAATCATGAAAACGGTCACATATTGCTTCTGCTATGGCAATTTCTGTTAAATAAAAACTACACTGCACCCTCATTCAGCTTACTCACTGGATTTGGCACTATGCTACTTTTGGCTCTTCCCCAAAGTAAAAATGACCATGAAAGGTAACTGTTTTGAATTGGCTCAAGACATTGAAGCAGCCATGATAGTACAAATAAAGACAATCCCAAAGGAGGACATCCAGGATTGCTTCATAAATTGTAAAATTGATGTGTAAGTGTGTTCAAAGCTAGGGGGTGTATGTAAGTGGTATTAATAGCAATGTATCTTTTACTGTAGTAAGTTATTTTTTAATGTAAACATTCACTATACCTTTTGATCATATCTCTTATATGTATAGAATCCTTTATATTAATCCACATATGTAATATTTTTGGTGTGCTCATTTTTTTCTTCTGGATTTGAGTTACCATCTGGTGTCCTTTCCTTACTCAATATAACTCTATTCCCTCCCATATTTCATGCTATTTTTGTCATATTTTTATATCTTTGTATAAGTTCAACAATATGATTTTATAAATGTTATGGTTATTTTATACAATTGTCTTTTAAGTCAGTTAAGAGAAGAAAAGAGAAAAATACATTCATAGCATCTTTTGTACATATACATATTTTATTTCAGTACCTTGAGTATGCCAGCCCATTGCATTCTGGCCGCCATTGGTTCTGATGTGAAATCAGCTATTAGCTATATTGTAGTTCCCTTGTATGCAAGACATCATTTTTCTCTTGCTCCTTTTAAGATTTTTTTTTCTGTATATTTCAACAATTTTACTATGATGTCTATGGATCTTTTTTGTTCTTATCCTACTTAGACTTGGCTTGAATGTAAAATTAGTGTATCCCATAAAATTTTGGGACTTTTTGTCCTCATTTCTTTAAGTGATTCTTCTGCCCCCTTTTCTTTTTTCTCTTCTTCTGGAACTTCTATTAAATATTTGTTAGTATGTTTCATGCCTACAGTTGTACCACCCTGGCATCCAATCTCATCAAATCTTGGAAGCTAAGCAGAGTTGGGTCTGGTTACTGCTTGAATGGGAGACTGCCTAGGGATACCAGGTGCTGTAGACTTGAGAGGAGGGCCTGACAGCCCACTACTAAAACAATCAGCTATTAAAAACCTTATGAATAGCAGAGATGTACTGACAATAGTGCCAGGCATGGCACAGTGTTGGGGAGTGTTTCATATATTATATATGGTTGCTATAAGTCAGACCTGACTCAATGGCACCTAACAACAACAGTATGTTTCATGATGCTGTTATTTTTCTTTGTTCTTTTTTGTTTCGGTTCTTCATATTGGATGTCTATCTTCTTAAAATTATTTTATAGGTAATTTTTAGTGTACAACTTAATGGGCCTCATTATGACATTTCCATGCGTGCATTTCATTGCACATTGCTCATGTTCACTTCTCCCTTACCCTCTTGTAATCCCCCTCCCCCATTCCCTCCCTCTCCACCACTGTCTCCCTCTACTTGTATGCCTTTTTTAAAGTATATCTATCTATATGTTTATACCCTGACTTTCCCGTAAGGACAACATACGTGATATATCCTTTCTTTCTCCCATTACCCTTTCTTCTTGCCCTCTTCCCCTTTTCTTTAGTCCATTATCTTTCTCTACTTATGTCCCATCTACTTTCATGACCTATATGTTTTAATAATGAATATATATTAAAGTCTAACCTCCACATATGAAAGAAAACATGTGATGCTTGTCTTTCTCGGTCTGGCTTATTTTCCTTAAAATGACAACCTCTAGTTCTATCTATTTTCCAGAAAGTACCATAATTTTGTCCTTCCTTATGGATGAATGAAACTCCATGGTGTACATATATCACAATTTCCTTATCCACACATCTGTTTATAGACACCTAGATTGATTCCATATCTTGACTATTGTAAATAACACTGCAATAAACATGGATGATCAGGTATGTCTGTGGTATATTGACTTATATTCCTTTGGATATATACTCAGGAGTGGGTTAGCTGGATCATATGGTAGTTCTATTTTTAGTTTCTTAAGGAACCTCCATACTGATTTCCACAGTGGCTGCATCAATCTGCATTCCCATCAGCAGTGTATAAGGGTTCCTCTCTCCCTACATCCTCACCAGCATTCTATCTTTAAGTTTGTAGATTCGTATTTTTCTAGTTCAAAGGTGCTGTTGAACCCCTTTAGGGAATTTCTCATTGCAGTTATTGTACTTTTCAACTCTAGAATTTCTAGGTTCTTGTTAAAAATATGATTTCTATTTCTTTATTGGCATATTCTCTATTTGATAAGTCATTTGATGAGGAGTTCCATAATTCTTTGTACATGGCTTCTGTTAGTTCCTTGAACACATTTACAGTCGCTGTTTTGAAGTCTTTGTTTGCCACGTGCAACATCTGGACGCCTCAGAGACAGTTTCTATTGATCTTTATCTTCTGAATGGACCACACTTCCCTGCTTATTTTCAGGATTTGTGTTTTCTATTGAAAACTGGATATTTTAGACAATACATTGTAGTAATCTGAATTCTTATTTGTCACTACCACCACCAAGATTGTTGCTGAGATTTTTGGGTGTTGCTTGGTTGGCTGATTGTCTAGTGATTTGCATGGGCTAATTCTATGGAATGTGCCTTCCTCATCGCCTGAGAAAGCCAATGTCTCTGCTTCATTTGTTTTTAATTCTTGTTTTTGTTTTTCAGTCTGGCTTCCTAAGAATTGGCTCTGGGACCACAGAGCTTAGTTATCAACCAATCACTTGTCAGAGGTTGGGCTTACATACCTTGATCCAGTAAGGTTTCAACCCTCTGCCAGTGGATCTACATGTGGGTTGGGGAACACATTCAAACTCCAGGTGGTTTACAGTCTGTCCTGCCCTTTACTCTCTGTGTGTGCCACGGGGATGAGTAGACAACTAAGTTCCTTTCCAGTCTCTCCCTAGTGTGCATGTAGCCTCCCTCACCCCAGGGATGAGTGGGAGCTTCTCAAGGCTCACAATGACTTTCTTGTTCCAGAATATCCTTCTTAACTGTCTTGCTATTCTAATGACTTTCATTTGTCCCACCTAGTGTACTTGCGGTTAGCTGCAATGTTGATCTTAATATGCACAATTTTAACTAAAGAAATGTATTTAGAATTACATGCAAGCTTGTATCATATTTATTAGTAAGAGTGCACAATGGGACAAATTTGGCAAACTTTGGTCTAGTTTTTGGTATCTCAAAAGGTCTACCCTGGGATGGAAGCTATGTGTGGATGCTGAGCTCTGGTGCTAGCACCCCTAAGGTGGGGTCTAGGGAACCCTTGAGAAGAGCTGGTGCAGGAATAGAGTTCTCCCAAAGGTATCTTACAGGCAAATAGTGGTCATCCAAGGTAGTAGAATTTGCCTCCCTGGCACATCCAGACCTGCCAGTCCTGGCTGATCCTCTGTCCCCAAGGGATGCAGGGCTGGCAGTTCTGTCAGCAGACCTGGGATGGGGAGCCAGGTGCCCTCTACACTGGCTTCCAGTCACCAGAAGCCTGCCAGGCACTCAGGAGGAAAGGCCAGCAGAGGCAAGAGAACAATCAATTCCCTCCAGGCTGGGCAGCCAGCAGGGGAGGTCACCGAGCTTTCTGGGCTCCTGACCCAGAAGCCTAGGCTAGGGACGACTGGAGGCAGGGGCTTCCTTGGACCCCTAGGTCCTCACTTAGAAGACAAGGAGTCAGAGAGCAGCCCCCACCCCAGGTACTGCCCTGTCCTTGGAGTGGGCACACAGAGAGGCCTGTGCCGGTTTGTGAAGGTCACTGTGCTCTGCAGGCACTGGGGGTGGGGGTGGGGGCCAGAGGGAGAACTGGGCTGACAGTCACGCACACTGATGTCACTGGGCACTCCGCCTCCCTGAGGTATCGCTTTCTTCATGGCCAAGCCTGCAGCTGAGTTCAGGGGGGCAGTCACGTCCCATCCCTGGCACCGTGCCTCAGCCTACCCACCACACCTTCTCTGGGGCTGCCGAGGTCAGGGTGGTCATGGCACCACTGCTCAGTGTCAGCTCTGCTCCCACATGGAGAAGAGGAGCCCGGGGAGTGGCAGGGACAGGTGTCCCGGCCTGGGAGAGCCAGGCTGTGGAGAAGGTGTTCCAGGGTGCCTGGGGGCTGCCAGGCAGGGGGCTCAGTGGGGTTGATATCACAGTGGAGCAGGGGTACAACTCTGGGGCTCCTGGTCTGAAGGAGGAAGACAGAGCTCTCAAGCCCCAGGAATTTCTAGTCCCTGTTCCCAGAGAGCCCCCACCCTTCGCAGGGGACCAGCCCTGTCCACAGACACAGCAGGCTGAGTGAAGACGGTGGTGGTCAAGGCCCCTCCCTGGCCTCTCCCCCGTGTGAGGCTTCCAGGTCACCCAGAACGGGTCCTCTATGGGTCCCTGCCCCTGACACTTGGAGACCCCAGCAGGTGCTCTGCCTGTGGCTCCTCACATACAATGTGGAGGGGCTGCCAGAGCTGAAGTGCAGACAGACAGCGGCGTCCCTATGTCTGAGCTCATCCTCAGGGCTGGGTCCAGCAGAGGGAGCTGCCAGCCAGCAGGAGACGAGGCAAGCTGTCCCTGACCCCTGAGGTGGCCTTGAGGAGCTCCATGCCTGTGAAGGCAGGGGTTTTGCCCCATGGCTGGAACTAGTGCCTAGCAGCACATGAGGGGGCCCGGGCCACCTCAGCTCACCCCACATCCAATGCTGTCCCCTCAGGGGACCCTCGGAAGAATCACAAGCAATATATTCTTCCAGTTGGGCCCGTGGAGCCCTTCCCACATTCCCCAGGATAGGTAGAAATGCAAAGGATCAGGGACGTGGGTATGAGTTCTGCTCCCTTTCTTCCTTGCTCTATGCCCAGCAAGCTATGTAATGTCTCTGGGCCTCGGTTTTACCCTCTGTAAAATGGGCTTCTGGAAAGCGAATGTGCCTAGCCCATAGAGGGGCCCTGTTAGGGTAAATCCTCTCTGTTCCTGCTTGTGTCAACCTGGTATCTCCTGAACTGTGGCTGAGAGGCTGAGCTGGGAAAACAGGCTGGGAAAGCATGCTGGCGTGAAGCAACCAGTCCCAGCAGCACTGGTCAGGGCAGGCTTCCTAGGGGCTGTAGGGCAGGGGTTGAGCTGGCTCTGGGAGATGCTTCCTTAGCCCCTAATGCACATGAGGAGGCACAGAGGGGACAAGGGACATGATCCTGCTACCTCTTTCCTCACACCTTGCCTTGCAGCCCTTCCACTCATGTGCCCGGCTGCAGGTCAGCACCTGGCCAGACTTACTGGCCTCTTCCACTCTGCCCAGTGCTGAGGTCTCCTAGGGGTTTGCAGACATCTGGTGTTCCCTTTCTTTCCATGTTTTAATTAAGAATTTACAATGTGCCAGGCTCTGTTCTGGAAAAACAGCAATGAGCAAATTTAAACATTTTTTAAAAATTAATTAATTAATTAATTAATTATATTTTTGCAATACTGAGGGTTGAACCCAGGGCCTTGCACATACTTTTCAAGCACTCTACTATAGACCTGCACCCCCAGGCCATTTTTTACTTTTTATCTTGAGTCAAGGTCTTGCTAAGCTATGCAGGCTGCCACTGGCCTCAAATTTGCCATCCTCCTGCCTCCGCCTCCTGACTCATTGAGATTACAGGCATGTCCCACCACATCTAGTAAGTAATGAGCAAAACTGACAAAGGTCTCTGATCTTATGAGGGACAAACACCAAACAAAATAAGTATGTTATAGCATGGTAGATGCTCAGGAGAAAAATAAGAAAATGACAGGGGACAGGAGTGAGGGGTGTAAGAGGGTGATGTGGTTTTCAATAGGGAGGTCAGGGAAGGTCACACTGGTAAGGTAACATCTGAGTAAAGTCATGAAAGGAGGAGCTATGTACACACAGAAGGCACATCATGTGCAAACGCCCTGCGGTAGGCAGCATAGCTGATTTGTTTGAGGGACAGCAAGGAGACCAGTGTAGAATGAGTAAAAGGGAGAGGAGTAGCTGGCAAGACCAGGCAGGGAGCGGGGCTAAATGCTGAGGGCCAGTGGGCTATTGTCAGGACTTTGGCCACAAAGCAAACATGGACACAGGGAAGGAGCAGGAAACTCTCATTTCCCTGATGGGCAGTGGGGCATAAAGAAGTGCCACCTGCTTTAAAAAGATGAGCCCAGAGCTTCTGAGACTGGCACTGGCAGCTTGGCCTGGGAGGCTCTGCCCCAGGGGGCCTCTTGGCAGCTAGGGGTGCCACACACAGTGGGCTCAGGGAGTCCTGTTGGCCCTGCATCCTCAGGCCCTGACTAGCAGGCACTGAAGAAGGAAGGGAGGCGTGAACGGATGAGTGATGGACATGGACACTTATCCTTAATGTCTTGGACCACCAGAGACCAGGCTGGAGTGTTCAAAAAACCAAGGGCAGGGCCGGGTGTGGTGGTGCATGCCTGTAATCCCAGGGAGGCAGAGGCAGGGGGATCACAAGTTCGAGACCAGAGGCAGTCTGCGTAATTTGGCAAGCCCTTGTCTTAAAAAGTAAAATAATGGGCTGAGGATGCAGCTCAATGGTCCAGCACTTGCAGAGCATGCATGTGTGAGGCCCTGGGTTCAACCCTCAGTAAGACAAAAAACAAACAAAACAAAACAAAACAAAAACCCAAGGGCAGCAAAGTCTGAGGGAATCAGGCCCCTGAGGCCTCGCCCTCTCCATCCGGTGGTGGCTGGAGCCATGTGACCCCCATCTCCAACACACATATCTCAGACACCCAGCATCTTCCAAGGCTGCAGCTCTGCACCTTCCTCTTCTGTGAGCCACAGGAGAAGTGGCCACCACCGTGTGGGGGTCTTCCCCAGCCCACTCCACCTCACACAGCAACCTCGTGACCCTCAACCAATGACCCTCACGTCAGTCGGTGTGGGGCAAGGGCTGCCCCAGGCCATGGGGCTAGCAACCTAGAGCGGAGTAATAACACTAACGACCATAGCCACAGTGGCCGCAGGACACGGTCATTAAGCACTGACCACGTGCCAGCCTCTGTCCCAACCACATCACCTGCGTGATCTTATTTGCCCCTTGGGCAAGCTGAGCCAGCTGAGGGAACTGGAGCTCTGAGAGACCAAGGGACTTCCAGGCCCTTGTCCCTGGGTGAGGTGACCCTTATTGCTGCTCCTTAGCCACCTCAGAGCATTCAGCAGAGGGGTTCAGCCTAGGGCACCCCACCTCCTGTGAGGCCCAAGCTGTGTTTGGCCAACTCCAGCCTGGCCCTGCAGAGAAAGGCTGTCATCCTGGGTTTGAGGGGGACAGGAGGTAAGCGGGCTAGGGCTGAGGAGACCTAGAAGCCTCTTGTTCCCAGCTGCCCAGCTGGGACAAGGAGTTGGCTGCCAGGGTTCAGGCTGCCCCCAGGGTATGCTGCTGCACCTCTGTTCCCTCTGCTCACCCTTCACCTCAGGGCTGACAGGCGGCAGCTAGAGGCCCCCTAGCAGGGCCCGGCCCAGCCTCCACCTCCACCCAGGCTGAGACAGCGCCTCCTCCTGCAGAGAACACATCCTGGGGATGCACGTGCGAGGAGAGTAGCCACAGAGGAGGATTTCTGAGCCTTTCAGAGCCCAGGCCTCCTGCCTGGGACTGGTGTTTTTTAGCGAGGCCACACACTCCAGGCTCAGCTCCCCTCTCTGGCCTAGTGCACTGCCTCCTACCTGCCCAGCTCCCACCAGCTGTGCTGCAAGGACCCCATCCCTGCCGGCTCCTCTCCCCTCACCTCTGCACAGCCGTGGCCCTACCTCCCTGCTACCCAACAGCTCGGCAGCCCCCATGCTCCTCTGGATGTAGAACGCCAAGGGACCACACCTTTCCCCTTGACTTCCTGTCATTCACGTGCCTGTCTGACTCCCAAGGGAAGAAACAAGCCTGGGAGGGCAGGACTCGGCTCTGAGTCCACTGGGCTCTGGGCTCAATAGTGAGCTGAGGCTGTTCTTCCTACCAGTGGGAAACGGGTGAGACAGAGCCTCAGAGGAGAGGGAAGGAGCCCGGGGAGAGGGGCTGGCAGGGCAGTAGAAAGAACCGGGACTAGGAGTCCCACAGACCTGGTCCCCTCCTGCCTCTCCCCAATGACTCCTTCTCCCACGTCCCTCTGTTCACACAGGAAAATATAAAGAATAGGAGTGATACAGGGTCTGGCCCAGGATGGGCCCATAATTAATGTGCTTTCGATTTGAACAAGGCTGATTGGATGGAGCCCTTGCCCAAGTGAGCAGCAGCTGGAAGGACAGTAACCTTATCATGTGACACACCAGAGTGTGCTCAGGGAGGTGGGTGTAGGAAATCCCTGAAGCAGCTCCATGGGGAAGAAGGGATCCCAGGGCTTTGTACTTTGGGAGTCATGGAGAGTCCGAGGAGATGGGAGGCTGGGCAATAGAGCCCCTCTCCAGCCATCATGGCCAGCCAGGGGGCAGCACAGGAGAGCTTAGAGAGGCCCCATTTTGAAAAGCCATGTTGAAAATCTGGCCAAATCCTGGCCAAATACCAGTGTGTGGCTCAGTCTGCAAAATGAGGATGAGGAGGCAAGAGGTGGGCTCTCAGGGATAAAGAGCTTGAATGCCATTCTTCCTGCAGCTCTGTTGGAGCAAAAAAATATTCCAACTCTCCCCCTAAGACAGACAAACCCAAAGCCGAGACGGGTAGGTCCAAAGGGTCAGTCCCAGAAATGACAAGAGAGATGTGAGGATGGAACTGCCCCTCTCCCAGAGGCCTATGTCTGTGAGCAGAGGTAGTTTCATTTCCGGTGCTGAAGGTCCTCTAGCCCATGAGTGCAGAAATCTCAGCTCTGGAGGTGAAGTGGTTTGTCCTCAGCCACATAGCTAGACATGGGCAAGACAGGATCCCAGCTCTGCTGACCATAGAGCCAGGAGCTTCCTCTCCAGAGCTTCCAGCTGGTTCCACTAGGAGTGAACGATGTGCCGTTCCCCAGCCTCAGTTCTGTCTCATGGGGAGGCTGGGCTGCCAGAGATGGGAAGGCTGGGTTTGGTCCAGGTGGTGTCAAGGGCCTGTCAGGATAGTCTAGTGAGGCTGGATCTCACAACTACAGGAGGGACAAGGGACAGGTCCTGGTGACAGCTGATGAATGAATACCTGGAATTTTCTAGGGATGGCCCCAGGGACATATCATTGGCCCCATACCCCTTGAGATTTTTATCAGTGGTTTGAATGGAGAGGCCTGAAGGGCTCCCTGTGTTTGCAGGTGACTTACAGCTGAGAGGAACAGGCTTAGCAGCACAATGAGGAATCCAAATTAGCTCAGCAGTGCCTGGAACAATGGGCAAAACCAATAGGAGAGATCAACTGCAGGCATGGACGATCAGTCCAGCTATCCAATGAAGAAAAATCCAAGTCAAAAAGCACAAAGGTATCAAGTGTACAGAAATGCTGCCTTATGCACAAAAGGAATCCTGAGAGCATTGTTCTGAAGGCTGCAAATGACTGGAAACAACCTAACTGTCCACAAGCAAGAGACTGGTTAAATACTTTGGGTAAATCCACATAATGGAAATCTATGGGGCTGATACAAGGAATGAAGCTGATAAGAATGTTCTCCATAATACCTGCTTAAGTGAAGAAGCGGGGTGCATGAGAGTGTGCTCTGATAGTGTAGACTCTTCTTCTCTTTGTATGACCAGGAATATGTGCATATATTCATATGTATACATATCTCCATATTATCAGGAATATGTGTATATATTCATATATATACACATCTCTAGACAGATACACATGTAACTGAGAGGGTGGCTTGGGTCTTGCTTTACACTGTCCATCTTTTGTGGCATGTACATTCATGTGTATGTATAGATGGATAGAGGAGGCTGCATAGCAATTCTAGTGAAAAAGACCAGGAAATCTGACTGACTGCTGAGAGTTGATTTGAAAAAAATGACTGTAATGTGAGGTTATAATAACAGGAGCATAGGACTCTGATTTAAGGAGGTGTATGCCCTGCCAAACCCCAAGCTTGTCAGGCGATACCCAGATTGTGGGTCTCTCAGAGGGAGCCATGTTTAAGGAGAAACATTGGTAGCTAAATATGACCTAGAGGGACAGATTGGGTTGAATGAAGGGGCTGCAGGGGAAAATCTTTGACAGGCACCCAGATGTTGGAGGAATGAAGGCTCTTTGAGTCTGGGCAAGATAAGATGCCTATGCTTAGTGTGATGGGAGAGGAATATGCCAGCCCTCTCTTATTCATTAACAGGTTTACATGTGAAAGCAGGGGGGACCTGTTTATTTTATTTCCTCTGAATGACAGAATTTGGATCAATGGTTTGGAAGGAGGAAAGGGTGAATTTTGGCCTAAGATGACCCTCTTAACTAGAATGGTCCATTTGTATAGGAATGAGATCCCTGTTATCAGATATATTCAAGTAGTCCCTGATGGTCATCTATCTAGGATCTTGGAGAGGACACTAGCAGAATCACCAGGACCCATATTTGGAAACTCACTCCAGCCTAGGCAAACCTGAGTCTTTATAATTGAATTCTGGAAATCTGCTTTACTTGTTAATTTCTACCTCAGATGTAGATAATTGAATTAATCACATGCTTTGGTCCACAGTGTACTATTACCATCGCTGAACTCAAAGCCCCCCTTACTTTCCATTTTTTTTTCTCATTACCCAATCTCTACTCTCATTTCCCTCACCTCCTGGAACCAGACCTAGACCTTCATTCAATTTGTTTGATGTAGGTCCTGAAATATGCATCTCCTTTGCATATTGGTGGTGGTACTTTCTGCATGTTGTATAACTTACATAAGTGATGTTATGGTGTAGCTCTCCTCTTGCTTGCTTTTATCACTCAACATTGTTATTAATATCTATGGCCATATATTTAGCTTGCTTCTAACTGCCTCTTGGAAGGGAGCCACCCATCTTGCTTATCCACTCCTCCAGGGATGGACATTTGTTTCCTTAACATCCCACTACCCCAAATTTTGCTGCCATGAGTACCCTGTACAAGTCCTCCCTCATTCCTGTGAGGTCATTTTTTCTAGGCTAAATACCCATTTTTGCAGCATTCTGGGATGCAAGGCATACACACTCTTACTTTCTCTAAATGCAGCCAGACTGCTCTCCAAATAGCTATTCAAGTTTATCTTCTTGTCTACAGGACACAAGTCCCATCCTCCTGCACTGAGTGTGCAATTTCAGATAGTAATTTTCCCCAGGTTTTAAAGTTGCAACTATCTCCTCCCAGCCTGAGGATCTCCCAGGTGTTTTAAGGACCAGTCAGGGTTGGGAAGCCAAGGGCAGATACATGCTACTCAATTCTGCCACTTGATCTTTTTAAGATTCTTGGGCTTTCAGAGGAGTTACCTTGCCACCTCTGTGAGGAAAACAGAGACTTCAGGAGGAATGAGAATGGCTGGGGATCATTATGAATATGGAAGTGGAACTGAGGTGTCCCCTGCATTTTTGCCATCTCACTAGAGATGTTGTGAGGATGATTATGGGGTCCAGCTGATTGGGCTAGTGAGATCTACCTGGGAGGAAAGAGATGCTTCATTTTGATAAAGTCTAGAAAATCTCATTGTTAGGAAGGCATCATCAATCTACTGGACTTTTCTTTACAATACAAGCTTAACTCTTCTATCCCTGTGGGAATTTTCAAATTTGGGTGCAAATTTTACATATTCCTCTCATGGAGAAATAGGAGGGTCTCTGATACCATCCCTTGAGTCTGCTCTGGCCTTGGTTACTTCCTGTGCTCAAATAGAATGCAGCAGAAATGATGCTGTGGGCTAAGACTTGGTCAGAACAAGCCATGCACCTTCTACCTGGCTTTTCTGAAACACTCAGGGGAGCCAAACACCAGGTAAGACATCTAACTTCCTGGAGACTACCATGCCAGAGAGGCCATGTATAGATGCTTTGGTCAGCAATGTTAGTTGAGCTCCCAGCCAATAACCAAACCAACTCCCAGGCACATGATGGAGCTCTCTTGGATATCCAGCCCAAGCTGATATCTGACAGCAACTGCATGAGAGACCTAGGGTGACAACTGCCCAATCAATCCCTTTTTGGACTCCTGATCCACAAACTATGAGACAGCAAATTGCTGTTGTTATATCACTAAGTTTGGTGTTAATTTGTTATCCAGCAATAGTAACCATGTCAATCTCTTTGAACATAGTAAGCACAATTCCTTTAAATCTTTACTGATAACCCTAATACATGTGGATTCTGTGGGTCTGTTTCTATGATTTCTGATGTTTTTAATATAACATTATCTGACCCCAATGTATGATTATTTTTGATTATGTGTTGGACATTGGATTTATATATTTGTAGAAATAACTTGAAGCCTAGGATGATGTTACCTTCTGTTAGAGAGGATTCACACTTGTGTTTGCCAGGCTCCTGGGGCAATCATAATACAGCATATCCCACTTCCATTTTAAGGATTGAATGGAAACTGAGCTGTCTCTTTCTGGTTCACCCTTAGCTCCTAGGGTATAAAGCTCTTTGGAGTCTTTGCTCAGAGAGAGAGAGAGAGAGGGTTCACTAAGTTCCACCCCTTGGTGAGGTTGGAACTCCAATCCATACCCTCTTGGTCTCACAAGACTGCCAAAAGTATTACTCAACTTCTTAGGCTCTTAGCACAAACACCTTGGGGGGCGGGAGAAGGAGGCCCCAAATGCCACTCTTACTTCTCTAGGTTTTAGTCATGGACTGTAAATTCTTCACTACCTAGTTAGTTCTCTGATGTCTTAAAGCACATATTTAAAATATTATATTTAGCTGTTCTAGTTATCCCAGTAGGAACATTGATTGAAATCATATAGTCTGCCATTATTAACTCATGTATATTTCTTTAGCTATCAAAAAACACGGTCTGGGGTTTAGCTTAGTTGGTAGAGTGCTGCTGCTCTGGACTCTCTGAGGCCCTCTATTCAATCCCCAGCACTACAAAAATGGGAGAAGGACCTGGCAGCCTACTCCTGAATCAATCCCAAAACAATCAGCCATTGAAAACCCTTTGAGGTTCACTGTGAGTTTGACCTCATTTGATGACACCTAAGAATAACAACATCAAAAAACAAAGAAAAATAAAATTATATCCTTTAAAAGTCCTTATTTTAAAAATTGCCATATATTCACAAATCTCCTTAAGTAAGAATTAGTCTAGTCCAATTTTTCACTGATGATTCAGGGTCCCCATTAAGAACATCTACCATAACAAAACATAATGATGCCCCTAAGAGCTGGGATACGTCATGTGCTTTGCCATGGCCCTGAGTAACTCAAGATCACTGTAGCTTTCGTTCTTGGGTCTGCTTTGTATTGTTTATGTTTTTGCCATCTGTTACATTTTGCTTTCAATGAGAATATCCTTAATAACCTTTATTCTGATTTCATTCTTTCGAGCCACATGTAAATTACATAAACCAAGTGTGCTAGAATGGTGTGTAAGGTAAGAGTTTAAAGGCTCTGATTCAGGCAGAGGAAATCTAGGTGCGCCACATTCTAAAGTAGAACTGTCAGAGCATCTTTAGTTTGCTCAGAAGGTTTCTGTTCTCAGTCCTGGGTCCAGATGGTGGGAGTTGTCAAGTATGTGGACCTGGATAAGTAAAGAGTTGCTGCCCTTGTCTGACTTAGGTACCCCTGGAAGTGGGGGGTTTGAGGGCAGGAGAGCATTGCCCTACAGTAGCCCAAGGACTCTGGCCAGCCTTAGGCTGCATTCCCTTTGTTTCTGAGGCCCCACCCTGTCTCCTGACCAAGGAGACTCAAGAGATGCTGGCAAAGAATGACGCTCCCTGCCGCCCAGCGGAGATGACCACTTCATGGAGAGCAGAGAGGAAGGAGGAGGAAAGTGAAAAGAAAGGTCTTCTTTCAGGCTTAAGACACTGTGGAGTGGCTGTCCCATTGCCTGCCAAAAGCTGACTCACTGGGCTGGGAGAGGCACTACAGGTGCACTAGGGCCAGGAGACAATAGGCGCCTGTTGCAAACAGCCCCACACCCCAGACCGACCACCGTGTTTAGGCAGTGTCAGCCCCCAGGGGACCATAGGGTCTGGAAGGGTGGGCAGGAGAGGGCCTGGCCCGGAAGCTGTCCTTTTCAGGACTTCCCTGGGCCTGACTCTGAGTGCACACAGCCATGGGGACCCTGTGATTTCAATAGCTAAGGGACAGGAGCATGAGACCAGAGACTGTGCAGCCTGTCACGTGGCTCTCATTCTTCCTGGCCCAGCTCTAATTATTGCTACCGTGCTTTGTGACTTTGGGGAAGGCACACATTTTATGAGCCTCATTGTACCTGTGTCTGGGTAAATGTTTCACCTGCATTATCTCATTAGATCGTCATTGGCTTTCGCAGTAGGTGCAATTGTTAGTCCCATTTTACAGGTGAGGAAACTGAGGCACAGATTGTGCAACAATGCACAGCCAAGGGCTAGGTTTCAAAGCCAGAACTTGCTCTGTGCAGCTCCTGGTGCAGGGATGGGCAGCATGAGAGGAGTGAGGCTGGGGGCTGAGGCCTGGGACCCTCTGCTGGCTCCTGATTCTGCAGATGAGTTGAGGGGAAAGGGTTGCGTGCTGGCAGCTGTGCACAGCTCTGTCCGTTGCTAGCTGTGTGAACATGAGCAAGTTCCAGAGACATTCTGTAAAACTGACATGATGACACCATGGGGCTGTGCATGTCCCAACATGTGGTTAGGAAGGTGGTTCGTTTAGAGCACCTGGCACAGGCCCATTGCTGCACACTCTGTCTCCTCTTCTTTGGGCCAAGGCTTTACTTTTCTTGTCTCACCTCAGAGGCCTTCCTGGCCCATTGCTGGGGTCTCTGGCATCCCTGGAGGGCCCAATCATCCCTCCTGCTCAGAATTCCCTACCTGGGTGGGCCTGCTCTTTCCCCTTTCTTCCCAGGGGGCCAGATGCAGCCTGTGCTCCCCAGGCTCTCTGCCAGGCAGACCCCAGCCTGGGTCCCCACGAAGCTCTTTCTCTGCTTCTCCTCCACTGACAGGAGATGAGGTGCAAGTTCCCCAGAGTTCAGTGTCTGGAGACCTGGGTTCAAGGCCCCTCTCCAGTTGAGTCAGCTGCCAGCCCTCCATTAAGCTTCCTGTCTATAAAGCAAGGCTGGTTGGATCCCTTTCTCTTAAGGGCTCCCAGGGGAGCCCAGATGGTTCAAGTCTGTGGCTGCCCTCCTGGAGAAGGAGTGGGGTGAGCTAGGTGGGCAGCCACAGACCGGCCCTCCCTCCTTGCTCTTGCTGACATCCGTCCCCCTCCTTCCTCCTGTCCAGAGCCTCCTGGGGTTCCTGGACTGCAGAAAGAAAAGACTTTCCCTCTTGTGTCAAAGGATGGGACCTTGATAGGGAACCAGGTGAGCCAATGCAGTCTGCACACTAATCCTTCCTGTTCAGAGAAGGCCAAGGAGCTGGCAGAGGGAGGTCCCGGCCCCAGACCCATCATGTCTAGATCTCCAGCTATCAGAGCAGCAGACGATTAGCCAATTACGCAGGAGGAAACCAGGTCTGGCTTCTGGGGCTGTGGGCTCTATCTTCCGAGAGAGTGAGACTGAGGACTTAGGTAAATTTGGGCAGCTGCGGGGCCATTCTTAGGGCTCCCAAGTGTGCCCAGCTGAGGGCCTTTCCTGTCTGCCTTTTCAAAGGAGGAGACAGCAGGGCTGAGCCCTGTAGCCTCAGACCCAACCGGCTTCCTGTGTATGAGCTCTGGCATGGCAGAAAGGGCTTGGCATGAAGCCACCACTTGACAATGGTCAATACAAGCATTTTTATTGCTTTTGTCATTTCTACCTTTCACTGCAGGCTGAGATTTAGATCAGTTGGTAGAGCGCTGCTCTATAGTCTCTGAGGTCCCTAGTTCAATTCCCAGCACCACAAAAATGGGAGAAGGGCATGGCAATCCACTCCCGAGGCAATCCCAAAACAATCAGCCATTGAAAACCCTTTGAGGGTCGCTATGAGTCAGACATGAGTTGATGGCACCTGACAACAAGAACACCTTTCACTGAGTGTCTGGGATCTGACACTCTCTCTCAGATGTCACATTGTCCATCCTAGTTTAAGGATGGGAAGATATTGAGTGGAGACTCAAATCCGAGTGTCTGAAACTTCTAATGTCTTTCAAATGTTCCACTGCGCTGTGTTGTGGCTGTTCTGAGAGATTTCCTAACTCACCCGGGCCCGTGTGATCGGGATGGCTGCCAGGAGTGAGGGGTGGGGGCAAGCCCTAGCAGCTGGGTTCTTTTTGTTTTTGTTTTGTTTTATTGAGGCAGGGTCTTGCTGTGAAGCCCAGGCTGTCCTGGAATTCACTAAGTAGACTAAGTAGACCAGGCTGGCCTTGGACTCTCGTTGATCCTCCTGTCTCAGCCTCCTAAGTATTGGGATCATAGATGTGTGCCACCATACGTGCTCAGGCAGCTGTGTTGTTAATGCCTCCCAGCCACCACCACTGCAACTGACTCGGGGAAGGAGATCCACAGGGCTGATCTAGGCAGGTAGAAGCCACGAGGAGAGCAACCAATGTGCCTCCTTCCTGGCTCCAGCACACCCCGGCAGGGTGAGGGTTCCTGACTCCTCTGTAGAGGGGAACAGGCAGGAGACAGATCCTCTTTCATCCACTGAAGAACATGTGGTGGCTGTGGCTTCTCCCCAGAGGCATGGAAGTGGCAGGGGTGGACAAGCAGTGTTCCAGGCTGAAGGGCTTGCCAGCCTGGTGTCAGAGAGGCCTGGCAGCCCTGGCCCAACGAGTTCCTCTGTGACGAGGAAAGCCCAGAGAGGGCCTTCCGCTTCCTTAAGGCCACCTGGAACCGAGGAGGACAAGCTCACAGACCAGCAGGTTCTTGCACTTGGGCCACCCACACCCATAGGCAGCTCGGTGGGTCTGTTTCTCATTAGCCTCTCTGGGCCTTGAGGAAACCGAGGCTTGAGTCTGCCCAGCAGCCTTGTAGTTTTAGGAAGAAGAGGCCAAGTCCTCAAGTTTGTGGGGTCTTTACATTCATACAGGCCCATGCACACATGGACACACGCACAAACTTCCTCCCCTCTCTCTCTCTCTCTCTCTCTCTCTCTCTCTCTCTCTCTCTCACACACACACACACACACACACACACACACACACACACACACACACACTGTCCCACAGAAACGCCAACATGTGGGCAGACCCTGGGCTCACAGCTGCAGGACTGAGAGGGGATCCTGGGCTCCCTTGTGGCCTGTGAGACCTCCGTAGCTAGGCAGACAGGAAGTTCCTGGTCTCAGACGGGCTTCCCCTGGCTGATGCCAGTTTCTCCCAGTGTGTCCATTCCTCTTATGCTTTTTGGCACTAGGACAGGGGAGGCCATCATCTCTGTTGTGACTCTGTCCCTTTCCCACCTGCCAAAGTGAGTGGCTCACGAGGCATGAGAAGCCTCCAGGGTGAAGTTCCCTCCATCCTTTGTTCCCCAAGACTCTGAATCACAGTCTCTACCCAGGGAAGACCATGACTGGTGACCAAGGAGCGCATCTCACCAAGACTAGTTCTTGCTGGGTGACCAGGCAGGTTCAGGTCAGGCCTGTCCACCTCAGATCTGGACCTCAGGCCTGACCAGACCCCTGGAGATGCTCTCTCCCTGGCTAACCTTGGGCTGACTCCCAGAGCAGTGGTTGTAACTTAGCTGTTGTAGGGGCTTTGGGCCTGTTGCCCTGTACCAGGAGGTGAGGGTACCAGGGGCCTAGGGCCTTTCACACAGACCTGGTTATCTGGCCCTGCCTCTCTAGAGGGTGAGCTGGTTGCCCTGGGATAGATCATCCCATTTAGGTTTCTCCATCTCACTTGGATTTCAGGACAGAAACAACCAGCTTTGGGAGCTCCTGGAAGGCTGGGGTAATGCTATGCCTGACATGTACACCCAGGACCAGCACAGTGCCAGGCACATAGTGGGTGCTCAGTACACACTGAGTGAGCAAGTGCACCATTTTCCCTCCTAATTCCTTTCTATTTATTCAGTTGATTCCTTCCTTCCTATGTCTCAGGCCTGGTCAGCGCCCCACACTGCCGAGCCCTGCTTAACTCAAGCTTCCAGGTGCATGGGGACGGGTCCCAAACCACCCAGGATAAAGGCTGCTCCTCTTCAGCCTCACTGGACCTCCAGGGAACTGAGGCCTGAAGTCAGATGTTTGCTTAACAGCAGACAAACTTCCTTCCTCTGGGGCGGCCATTTAGGGATGGATGATTTTCCCTGGTTTGTGGTCATCCACTCCTCCTCCTAGTCTGGAGGCTGGCCGCTCAAGGAGTCCTGCCCTGGTCTCCTTCTGTGCCCAGTGCTGAGAAGGTTTCAGCTGTGCCTGCCTGAGGTTGACAGTCTGACCTGGGAGACGGCCACTCTCCACAGACATGGGCCACAGGCAGCAGTCTCAAACTGTGGGGCAGGCAGGTCGAAAATGCATGTCACTTCCTTCAAAGATGGCTGACTCAGCACCAGGCTGAGCTGGCGGATGGTGGGACTGTCCAAATGTCCTCTTGGAGGGGAAAAGGGTGGCAGGTGGCCCTTGGGGTGCATAGAGAAGGACTCCAGTATCTAGTCTATGAGGGAAACAGCTTTGGGTTAAGAGTTCAGCACTGGCCCAGATTGTCTGGACTTCTACTCAGGTCTGGCCCTCATCCACTGAGACCTTGGGAGAGCTCTTTAGGCCCTCTGCATCTCAATTCCACCCTCTGTTAAATGGGAGGATAACAGCCCCACCCAAGAGAGTTATTCTGAGGATTAAATGAGATACTCAGTGTAAGACACCCAGAACAGTGCCTGGCACACAGTGAGCCCTCGGGAAGTGTTAGACGTTATTGCTGCAGACTGGGGAGGGGATGGGAGGCCAAAACTCAATCTAAAGGGCTTTAATTGACTGTTGACATTTTGTTTCCTTCACTAGACGCCAAGTCCCTGAGGCCCTTTATCTCTTAGGCCTGGCCCATCTCAGGGACTCGGAAATACGTGTTGAAAGGATGAACACATGAATGAGTGGACTAGGGACAGTAGGCATCCAGAGAAGCTTCTGGAAAGAGGCAGCATTTAGGGAAGGGCCCCACGAAGGACCGGAAGCTAGTGGGACTTGAAGGCTGGGAGGCCATTCTGGGCTGGTGCCTGCCAGGGCCCTGAGGAAGTTCTGAGGAGAGGAGCCAGCAAGGCCTAGGGGGTGCTCAGGTGGGAGAGGGAGGCTAGAGGAGTAGACAGGGGGCCCAGCCCACCCAGGTGTGTATGGTGAGGGGCTGGGGGCAGAGGAGGGCTGCCTTGGAAGTGAGGCTCGATGGGAGTGGGTGGAGGGGTAGCGCCAGGGACCTGCAGCCTGAGCCCTTCTTCTTCCTCCTCCACACAGGCACTCAGGGGCTGTTTATGAGCCTGCTGTTTGGTTGTCACTAGAAGAAAAGCCAGGCCCGCTGCACAGGCCCTCAGCCAGTAGAGGAACAAGTGTTGGAGATAAGAGGATTTTAAACAAATAAACTCCACTGCCAGAGACTTAAAAGAGGAAAGATTATGAGCTTTCTTCTCCCCTTTCTTTCTCTGTCTTTCTCTTTCTTTTCCTCCCTCCCTCCATCTCTCTCTCCCTTCCTTCCTTCCTCTTTTTTCTTTCTTTTCTTTCTTCCTTTCTTCTCTTCTTCTCTTCTTTTCTCTTCTATTTCTTTTTCTTTCTCCCTCACTCAGTCACTCCCTTCCATCCTTCTGTCTCTCCCATTCTATCTTCCTTCTACCTTTTTATAAAATCTGTCTTTATGAATAGCCCATCCTCTATATTAAAAAAAAGTTTAAAAAAATTCCCCATTAATATATTATCCTGGGCTGACAACTCAGGGCCTATAGAAGGTTTTGGTGACTTAATGATCTTCAAGGATATCTTGTCTATTCCCTTCTCTCCAAGAATGGGGAGCTCCAGTCTGAGGGGGACATGGCTCATCCTCGGGGAGCCCCAGTCTGAGGGGGACAGGGCCTGTCCTCAGGGAGCCCCAGTCTGAGGGGGACACAGCCTATCACCATGGAGCCTCAGTCTGAGGGAGGAAGCAGATGAAAGCATCACAGTTACTATCCTATTGCCTCACTCTGGGGGCTGGTATTGGGGGACATAGGGGAAAGTGGGCTCCTCGAATCTGTATCTCACAGGAGTGAGAATATGTGGGAAGCTGTCCAGGAAAGGGCAATGGGAAAAGCTGACAACCCAGAGCCTCCATACACAGTTCCTAGGAGCCTGCTGCCCCTTCTCTGTGCCCAGCCCATCTAACTAACAGGGAAGCTCCCTGGAGTCTTATCTCGCCTTTGGGGCAGGCGAGAGTCTGGGCTAGAGAAGCAAGAAGTTGGGAGCGGCCTGCTGAGTGGCTCTCTGGAGTCTGGCCGGTGAGTGGCCACAGGAGATAAGCCACCTTCTTTCGCTAAGGAGCACTCACACCATCTTATTTAGTAGAGAGCCTGTTGGTGACAAGCTGAGCCTCCCACAGCCCAAGGCCTGGGTGTGGAGGGGAGGCAGGAAGCAGACTGGGTTCAGGAGCGTGCAGCCGGTTGTCAGGGCTGGAGGGCAGAGAGGCCTAGAGATGCAGCCCCAGCCCCGCTTGTTGTCCCTATCCAAGTGGGGACACTCCCTTTCCCTAACATGGGAGCTGCCCCAGTGGGACCTCGTAGGAGGGCGATGGTGGGGATAGACTCAGGGGAGGCGGATTCCCAGCAGCTTCTTGGCTGCTCCCCAGCCCATCATAATCCATGCATGCTGGCCAACAGCAGATACATCCCTGGGGTGGGGACGGGCGTTCCCCGGACATACAGGAAAGCAGGAGGGTCTAGGGCAGGGGGAATGAGAGCCTCGGGTGGCAGCCCTGGCTGTGGCATTTCCACAGCAGGAGGATCCCTTTTGGAAACTAGGTAATGAGCTTAGGTTGTTTGCAGGCATTAGTGAATACCAACACTGGGAAGACCCTCCCCACACAGAAGGGGAAACTGAGGCACAGAGAAGCAAGGGAATTTCCTGGGGTCACTTCGCCATGAGCATTCCCAACTCTTTCCTTTCCTCTCAGCTGCATGAGATCTGCAAGTGTCCAACTTCCACTCTGAGTACACTTGTATGCATGTGGGGGTGCTTCTGGGGTGTGCTCTATTGGCCCAGCAGCTGTGGCCAGGCCCTGGAAGAAGGCTCCAGCCCAGCCCCGTCTAGGCCCCCAACCCTCTGGTCAGCAGAGGCGACCCACATGGGATGGCCCCCAGACTTGCAGACGACACTCACTCATCACTCCATTAGCTGATCTCCCTCTGACAGTTCACAGGCGGTTCTCATTCCGGCCTGGCGCTCCTCTAGGCCAGCCACAGCATCCAGGACACGGCTGGGTCGATGAGTCCTTAGGGACGCCGAGCTCACAGCAATTTAAACAGAGTACAGTCTGGTCAGGCAGGCAGAGCAGCTCACAAGAAAATGGTGTTTGGCCTTTTCCAGGCAATACCATGGAAGTACACTGGGGTTTTCTGCTGTTGAGCATGGGCCTTGCCCTGTCTTCCCTTTCAGAAAGGGAAGCAAAAAGCACGAGACAGCCAGCTGGGGGAGTGGGGAGCAATGACATAAATCAAAACACCTGGAACAAATATGGATCAGAGCACACTTTATGCAAACATATGTAAATAGGCATGCAAGTCTACCCCAGGGCAAGATGGACAAGTGAAGATCAGGGGTCCAGAAAGTCCTGACAGTGAAGCCCTCTGTTGTAGTGAGGGGGACCCAGAGGTCCTCTGAATATGTCCTTGGACAGAGCTTGGGTCTTCCTGTTATTCCAGAGACCCAGGCCCCCTTCTCCCGCACCTCCCTCAACCTATGAGCCCTCTGCTTGGCTCCTCTGGTCTGGCCCTGGGGTTGGGGCCAGAGCACAATATGGCCCAAGAGGCAGCCATCCACAGGGTCCCCTCTACCTGCCCCACATTGCGCCCCTAAATGTTCTTCACCTCCTAACCCCTGCCCCTCCCCAAATGTCAGGAAAGGGTCTGCAGCTGCCCATCTCCCATGACAGTCTCTATGCCAAGCGCAGCCTGTCCCCACAAATGGGTCCAGGGAGTGGTGTGGTGATCAGAAAGCCTGCATCCCCCCTCATGGGCCCTCCTGCTGTTTCTAGCACTGCCCAGCCCTGGAAGCAGCTCTCTCATAGGTGAACAGTAGAATAAATGCATGAATAAACAGATTCAAAGGAACGGCCAGTCCTCTCCCTCTGGAGACCTTCGGTGCTCTCCATCCACTTCCTGCTCGTGGACCTCACAGCTGCCTGTGTTGGAGCAGGAGTGTCTGTGCTCTTCCTTCCTGTCCTCCATCAGCCTGAGCTCGCTGCAGGCCCAAGTATCCTAGTCACGTCTGTGGGGCCAGCCCCTTCCATGGAGGGTCTGGGATGTTGGCTGACTCCACAAACTCACCAGCACATGGTTTCCAGGTGTCTGCTTCCTTCTGCTCCACTCTGAGGACCTAGACGATAAGGACAGTCACTCTGCTCCAGGTTGGGGCCTGGCTGCAGAAGGCATGGGACACACAGGATGGATGGATGGGGGATGTGGGGACAGCGTCTGCCACTGGACTCTAAGGGGCTTGATCCCTGGGCAAAAAAGGGAAGGAGTGGAGGGGTGATTACTTGGCTAAATGAATGAGGGAATAAACGGAGGTGCTCTGAGGAGACTGCTGCCCCTGGAGGCATCCCTGTCCGCTGTGAAGTAGCCCAGTGTACGCACGGAGGGCGCTCAGATCTGAGCTCCTCCCTGACCTTGCCCAGGCCTCTGCTGCCTCCCCTCTCCTCACTCCAACCCCTCCCACAGCCTGACTCACCTTTCTTCCCACAGGGGCCTCCACATCCCCCACCTGTCCAGCTATTTGATACTCCACAGCTCTGAATGGGCTTTTTCCTGCCTGTCTTTGCAGATGGAGGTCAAGTACACCTATGGAGCCAGCCAAACATGATGGGTCTTCCTTCGAGTCTTCCTTCTGCTACCAGCCAGAGGACAAGAGACCAAATCTTCTCCACACTCGGTTTCCTCATCTGGAGACTGGAGATAATACTGCCTGTTGAGAGGGCTAAATGAGGCTCCACACTGACTCCTGGAAAGGAGCTAGGTGCTTGGTCCACCCTCAGTGTGTAAGGCTTCCCTGCTACTCTCCCTGAGGCCCGATGGGGCTTCGGTCTGCAGGATCCAGGAGCACAGCCCCGCTGTCCAGCAGCAGAACCAGAACACTCACTCCCCTAGGCAGAGGGTGTCCTGGAGTTGGTTTGGCAGGAGGCCCTAGCCTGGGAGTGGGGTCCATGAAGCCAACAAAGAGGAGGTACCCTGCCACAGAGTTAGAACTTGGGCACGGGCAAGAACCACTCGCAAGGAACAGCTCAAACTGCAACAAGACAGCATGAAGGGAGAGAAAAGACTCCCTAATGCTAGAGGCTGAGGCAGAAGCCAACCCTCTGCTACCAGAAGCCTATGGGTCTTTGAGGAGACCAAAAAAAAAAAAAAAAAAAAAAAAAAAAGGACAATTGGAGCCAGGCATGGTGGTGCACGCCTGTAATCCCAGTGGCCCGGGAGGTGGAGGCAGGAGGATCGCAAGTTCGAGACCAGAGGCTGTCTGCATAACTTAGCGAGACCCTGTCTCAAAAAGTAAAAAATGGGCTGGGGGTGCAGCTCAGTGGTCCAGCACTTGCAGAGCATGCAAGCGTGAGGCCCTGGGTCCAACCCCCAGTACCACACACACACACAAAGACAGTTGGAATTCATCTTCTGCTTCCAAGTCTTCAAATTGTTTGCCTAATTGTGTGTCCACGGTGTGGAATTCATTACCTAGGTGGCGCATCTCATGAGTCCCCTCCCACAGGAGCAAACAATTCTGAGAAGTCAGAAGTTGCCCAGCAGAGGTGTCAGGGATGGGTAAAAAACTCTCTTATGAATGAATCCAGATTAATGGCTGCTCCTCACTCTGTCTCAGGATTCATTAGTTGGTACATTTCACTTATTTATTTATTTATTTATTAATGTTCTTTCTAGTGCTGAGGATGGAATGCAGGACCTCAAGCGTGCTAGGCAAGGGCTCTACCACTGAGCTGTACCCCCAATGTTGACATAGTATTTTAAAATTTTTTTATTGGTAATTTTTAATGTGCAACACAATGGGTCTCATTATGACATTTGCATACATGCATTTCATTGTCCATTGCTAGCGTTAACTATTCCCTGCCCTCTCCTGACCCTCCTCCTGGTGACATGGTTTTTTTGAAGCTGAGGCTTAATGCTAATTTCACTGTTTGGTTAAGGAAGAAATGGGAAGTGGAGAGTGGGAGAGGTTTCCTTGCTCCACAGAGCCTGAGCGCTGTGAGACCTGTCTGTCTCTCCAGCAGTGCAGAGGCCAGTGGGGCGCCTTCTCTCCCAGGCAGAAGGGAGAATGTGGTCAGTTAGAAGGGGGCTGGGCCTGGATCGCCCAGGCTTCCATCAAAGGCAGACACCTCTTTGACCCCATCTGGGCGGCCATCCCTTCCCCGTGTGGCCAGACCCCTCCATGCTCCCGCCAGCTCGGCCCATCTCCGCCTTGCCCCAAGCCTGCAAACAATGTGTTGTTGACAATCCATGGGGGCTAAACACTCGATAACACGGTCCCCACCATGCCAGACATCCTGACAGCGGGCAGGGCTCTGTGCCGTGATGGAGGATGCTTTGAATACATCATCCTGTCAACCGAGTTTATTATTCTTTCGCTCAAGATAAACTGCAGCCGCCAACCAGAGGCTGTATAAATTCCAGGCTCAGAAGTCGAGCAGGCCCCCTCCTTGTTAAACACACACACGCACACATGCACATGCACACGCACACACATATACATAAATCCTGCTGAGAAAATGCCACACACTGTCTCCCCCCACCCCACAGATCTCCAGGGGCTCAGTAGCTCCGTCTCATGGGGTGGTCCTGGGAGCAGCTGCAGACATCAGGGGACCCAAGGCTCTGCTACCCTTGGGCGGCTTGCCTGGCCAAGCCTGCACTGACTTCCTCTGGGGCCAGCGAAGTTCTCTCCACAGGAGCCAGCTGTTCCCCGGGTCAAGACCGGCCTCTTGACTCCTGGACTTCTGTCTGCCCAAGGCTGTAGCCCTGCGTGGGTGGCCGTAGCACCCACACGCCCATGTTAGGGACGAGGCAGGCTTTCAGACTCAAGCATGGATAGCCAGCCTTCAGAGAATGGGAGCCTGATGAGCCGATCAGCCTCTGTTCTTCGACCCAAGGGCTCCTCGGGCTAACAGCACCACACGCTCAGAGGAAATGCTGAGGACTCTGTCTGCGCCATCCCACATGCTGTGCCCGGAGCACAAACCTTCCCTCCTGGACCCACTGGGCCTCATTTCAGTGTTGCGCTATATCACCTGAGGGCTTAGAATTAAAATAAAAATAAAACAGAATCCTGGGCACCAGGAATGATAATAGTAGGAAGGCAGCAGAATGCAGGGGAAGGAGTATGAACTTGGGTGACAGAGCCAGGATCGATTGTCCAGCCTCCTGTTTTCTTCTTTGGACGGTGAAGAGATGGTAGCTTCTCTCCCAGGGCCTAGATGCAAAGCAAGTCCTCTAACCTTGCACCTCCGTCCAGGACAATGGACAGTCTAGGGCTGCCTCTGTTCCCTCAGGGGCTACACAAGCCTCACGCCATCAATGTCTTCACCATCACCCCTTGTTCTGGTTTCCTTGACATCCACCCAGTCTATTCACTACTTTCGGTTTTGCTTTGCTTTTGCAGTGCTGAGGATCAAATCCAGGGCCTCAGTGCACGCTAAGCAAGCACTCTACCAACTGGGCTAACCCCCTGGCCCTTTATTTGCTATTTACTCCTTGCTTGATTGGTTGTCTTTGTCTCTCCCTCCAGAAGTGAGCTCCCTGAGGGAGGAAGCTTGCCTTGCTCACCCTCATATCCCCAGCTCCTAGAACAGTGCCTGGCCTTCCATACATATTATCAATTGAATGAAAATAAAGTACTAAAAACTGTGCCAGGCACACAGTAGATGTCCAATACATGTAGTTATTATTTTATTCACATTTCTACTTACGTTGCACATGGTAAAGACCAAATGTGAGACATTACTCAACCCCTGGGGAGGGAGAGGAAGGAAAGTTGCACCTTACAGGCTGAAGCCGGCCCACCTGAGCTGTATGGCCTTAGGTGGATGTATCCCTGTCTCTGAACTCTGGTCTGCTGCCCCATCCCGTGGTAATACCCATACCTATTCTGTGTTCTTCTTTGCCAGGAAGAGGATCCAGGCAGTCATGTCTCTGCTGTTATTTTGCCTCTTAGCTCAGAAGCAGATGGATCCAAGGTCAGATGGCCAAGTGAGGTCACGACTTGGTGATCTCATGTCATCCTGACCAGGGAGCAGGATGGTCACCTGCTTGGTGATGTGGGCACAAGGACAACTGCCTCACCAATGGTGACAGACTGAAAGCTCCTGCCAGGTGCGAAGATGCTTCCAGATGCCCCATCTCCCTGCCTCAGCTTCCTCACTCAGCTTTTGAGTAGGGTGCTAGTACTTGCTGCCCTATAGAGAGGGTACAGGCAAATAGGGAGCCCCTGGGTGCAGTGGGCCAGCCCCCACTTGGGGGAGCCTTCTGGGACATCATCCTGGCCTCCTGGCAATGGTTTCTGGAGAGCCTGCAGCACCTGAGAGCCAGTGCTCAGAGCTACGGGGTTGTCCATCTCCCCCGACCAGCCACACCCCTTCCCCTGCCTGTACTCAGATCACACACATGGATAAATGGGTGAATGAATATGTGTTCCAGACTTCACCCTCCAGCTGCTGGCCTCAGGCTACATCTGCCTCCGCAAAAGCAGTGCAGGAGGGAGCATGCTCTGAGCACTGACTATATGCAGCGGCAGCCCTGGGTGTGGGGGGCACAGCTGGGAGCTTATGGATGGGACCGGGAGGCACACAGCACATTAAGATTTGCTAAGGTGGGGCTCCAACTGAATGTGCAAATTATCGGACAATATCATTAATATCGCACACCAGCAAAATTCTACTAAAGATCATTCAGAAGCGACTGCAGCGGTATATAGACAGGGAATTACCGGAAAATCAAGGGGGATTCAGAAGAGGGCGGGGAACTAGGGACATCATTGCTGATGTCAGGTGGATATTAGCTGAAAGCAGAGAATATCACAAAGATGTCTATCTATGTTTTATTGACTATGCAAAAGCATTTGATTGTGTGGATCATAACAAATTATGGATAACACTTCGGAAAATGGGAATACCAGAACACCTAATCGTACTCATGAGAAATCTGTACATGAACCAGGAGGCAGTTGTTCGAATAGAACAAGGAAACACTGAGTGGTTTAAAGTTGAGAAAGGTGTGCGTCAGGGCTGTATACTTTCACCCTATCTCTTCAATTTATACGCTGAGCAAATAATTTGAGAAGCTGGACTTTATGAGGAAGAACGTGGCATCAAGATTGGAGGAAGGCTCATTAACAACCTGCATTATGCAGATGACACCACTCTGCTTGCTGAAAGTGAAGAGGATTTAAAACATTTACTGATGAAGATCAAAGATCATAGCCTTCAATATGGGTTATGACTAAACATCAACAAAACAAAAATCCTTACGACTGGGTCAGCACGCAACTTCACAATAAATGGAGAAAAGATTGAGGTTGTCCAAG